>MU727176.1:161062-182698 GCA_026770625.1 Nicotiana glauca | reverse complement strand
ACTTTTCCAAAACAAGCTTTCTTCTAATAGGCTAAGTGCCTCATTTCCAACTAAAATCAATTCAATTCTATCCGATCAACTCAAATACTGACATTGAAACATAGAGCAACATAATATGGGGGAAACAGGGCGGTAACTCACG
Source organism: Nicotiana glauca (assembly GCA_026770625.1). Taxonomy (NCBI): domain Eukaryota; kingdom Viridiplantae; phylum Streptophyta; class Magnoliopsida; order Solanales; family Solanaceae; genus Nicotiana; species Nicotiana glauca. The sequence goes on along the minus strand of MU727176.1, from coordinate 182,556 downwards.
TGACAACGGGCCGGGTCGTCACAAGAAACTTTCTGCCCAAAGGAGCTGTAGTTTAGTTGTAAAGAAAGTCAGATGTTGTTGAATTTGGTATAAAATTGCTGTAAAGAATCCATATGAATTTTGAGATATCCTCTAAATTGTTCACAAGGCACTTTTATTTTGTTTGCATAGCATAATTTTTGGTCACAGCTATGCCAAATGACAATATCAGCAGTAATATGAAGGAATCATGTTATTAATTTCTTTCTTTCTGTTAACTATTGATTTGTCCTTTTGCAATTCCTAAATTAAGTGTATTGAGCTTGTAAGTCTAAGTTCAGGACCAAGTGTCCTTAACTTTTGGACTTGTAACTGTAAGTTCCTTAACTTTTGAACTTGGAACTGTAAGTTTAGGACCAAATGTCTTTACTTTTAAACTTGTAACTATAAGTTCAGGACCAAGTGTCCTTAGGTTTTGAACTTGTAACTGTAAGTTAAGGACTACCTGTCCTTATCTTTTGAACTTGTAATTATAAGTTCAGGACCAAGTGTCCTTAACTTTTGAACTTGTAACTATAAGTTAAGGACTACTTGTCCTTAACTTTTGGACTTGTAACTCTAACTCCAGGACCAAGAGTCCTTATCTTTTGAACTTGCTACTGTAAGTTCATGACTAATGGTCCTTAACTTTTAAACTTGTTAATCTAAGTTAATGACTAAGTGTCCTTTAAATTATGAGCTTGTAAGTCTAAGGTCAGGACTATGTATCCTAAACTTTTGAACTTGTAATTGTACGTTCAGGACTATTTTTCTGAAATGTACTGAACTTCTGGAAATCTAGACAATAATCCAAGATTTCCAGAAGTTAAGGACAATTTAGAAATTTATGTCCTTAAAATTAGATTCATAATTCAAAATTTCAGGACTTTTAGAAATTTATGTCCTTAACTTTTACTTGTACCAATGTGATTTTAAAAATAAAGATGTATCAAGCTGCAGGCATTAAATTCTATAAAGAAAAGGACTTTCTTATTTACTTACAGCAAGAGTAAAATCCCATAAACAATAATTGGTCCGACAAAGGTAAATTGAACGCCCAGAAAAAGAAAAGGAAACAAAGAGCACGTAAGCGCAAAGAAACTTTAAAAATTCAGGACATCTTTTATATAAACATCTGCTCAAACAAAAAAAATCAAAATGAATCCAATTTATAGCAAAAACTTAAAAGAGTAGAGAAACATAAGTGGATATATCTATTATTCTCTATGCTTCCTTGAAAATAGATGGACTACCGGAGAATATATACAAGATGTTCTATTATGACCAATTCTTTTGCAACGACCCCATTTGAATGTTATTTTTGATGACTCGGTAGCTGGAATATGCCTTTTCTTCTGCCTTCTACCTGGCGGCACTTTGAAATCTGGAGGTTTAATAATTTGTGACTTAATACTCTCTGGTAGAATCCAAGAATCAGTATGTCATACAGGATGTATTTGTCTTTCATATGTTTTCAGCCAAGATTCCTTTAAGTACCAGTGCGAGCAGAAATTGGACTTCTTGATGTTTCTCATCTCGATAGCTACAATTGTATGTATATATTGTAATTCATTAAATTAAAAATGATGACAATCACATGTTCTTTTGTTTAAGTCCACCAAGAAAGTAATTCCTTCTTCCTCAACTCTAGAATGCCATGAATCAACATGGAAGACCTTCAATGTTGAAAAATTATAAGTTAATATATTATTTTAAATTATCATTAAAATAATAAGCTAAACAAAGAACATAATACTTACATTTAAAGTAAAAGATAAATCTATCTTTTTCTTCAATTCCTCTTCTACCCTACAAGAAACGTCATAAAAAGTTCCTTCTGCTTCATTTCTTCTTTCATAAAACCAACGTTGTAGCTTCATTTGGATGAAATCCATCATTCTTAATATAGGCTGCTCCCTTGCTTCTAATAGCACAAAATGTATTGACTCAATTATGTTTTTTTTGAGCATGTCATATCTTTGTCGTGGACTACAAGAATGTGCCACCTTTCCGGTGGTTCTTCCATCAAGTAGTCAAAAGTTTTCTTATCAACTTTTGCTATATCTCACATGTATAGATCAAATTCTTTGTGCCCGTATACCCTTCCAACACTTTGAAAAAATTTATGAGCTCACTTTTCACTTTTCTTCGCTTTAGGTTCAACTCCAAATGATAGATACAAATCCCATGGTGGCTTTCAGGATATACCTTTGCAATGCCATGTGCAATAGATTGATGCATGTCTGATACAAAAATTAAATTTTCACGGCTCCCAATTGTATTGCGGAGCTCACTAAAGTACCACTCATAGAAATTGTTATTTTCAGTTTCTGCGATTCCTAAGGCTAGTGTGAATATTTGGTTATTTGCATCCTTTGAAACTAAAATCATTAAAACACCACAAAATTTTGACTTCAAAAAAGTTGCATCAACAACAATCACTGGTCTGCAATGATTCCAACCAGCTATTGATGATCCATATGCATAAAACATATAAAGAAACCTGAAAATACAGTATAACAGAAGGTTAAAAATACAGAACACCAAATTAAGGACAGGTAGTCCTTAACTTATAGTTACAAGTTCTAAAGTTAAGGACATGTAGTCCTGAACTTAGAGTTAAAAGTTAAAAAGTTAAGGACAGGTAGTCCTGAACTTAGAGTTACAAGCATAGAAATTAAGGACAGGTAGTTCTTAACTTAGAGTTACAAGTTAGAAAGTTAAGGACAGGCAGTCCTAAACTTAGAGTTACAAGCACAGAAATTAAGGACATATAGTCCTGAACTTAGAGTTACAAGTTCAAAAAATAAGGACATGTAGTCCTGAACTTAGAGTTACAAGTTCAAAAAATAAGGACATGTAGTCTTGAACTTAGAGTTTCAAGTCCAAAATTAAGTATAGGTATTCCTAAAGTTCAAGTTACAAGCTCACAAATTAAGGACGGGTAGTCTTTAATTTAGAGTTAAAAGCACAAAAATTAAGGACAAGTAATCCTTAACTTAGAGTTACAAGAACAGAAATTAAGGACACCATGTCCTTAACTTTTTCACTGCACACATCAAAGTTAAGGACACAATGTCCTTAACTTTTTAACTCTACACATCAAAGTTAAGGACACCATGTCCTTAACTTTCTCACTGCACATATCAAAGGTAAGGACACATGTCCTAAAGTTTATAAAACAGACTAATAAACTATTTTTGATTGTTTACCCGTTGTTGTCGTCTATCTTTATGTTAGTATATGTTCCCAAGTTTTTACTTTTCATCATATAAAATATGAAGACAATAATTCATAATTCTCTTCAGGAGTTCCTTTTATTAAAGCCGAAGCACGTTGAATAGCACGTCACGCCTTGTGATAACCAATGTCTACTCCATGCAATTTTTGCATTTCTGCCATGACAAAGGCTGGTGTAACTTCAAATCTTGGGTCTCGAAGATTGTCAATAATGTAACCACTAATCAACTTTAAAGTTACATGCCTTTGATCAGCTTTCATAGTGTTAACTGAGCAATCATGATTTTTCTCAATTTTCACAATCTTGAACAGTGTTGAATCTTTAATTCTGAAAGTACGCACACACCACCAACACCTATCATCATTGCATTTCAACGAATATATTGTTGATCTTGATCTAACAACCTTGAATTCAAAATATCCTTTAATTTCTATATTCGAAAAACAGTTAATTATACTCTTCTTTTTGTCAAATATTGATCCCACTTTTATTTCATCCAACGAAGCATTTTCTCTTAATATCGTAGTTGGGGATTCTTTTTGTTTCGAATTTGAGCTTCGTGTTGTTAGTTGAGTAGCGATTTTTTCAGCAACTTCTTCTATTACCGGTGCACTCTCTAAGACTTGAATACCCAAAGTTTGTTCGTTGTCAATCTCTATAATGCTTTGTCCTTCCACTTAAATAGAATCAAATATTTAAAGCACCTCTTCAGTTATTGGTTGAGCTTCAACCACATCTATTTTCATTATCTGTTGTCATTTGTCTTGATTGTCATGTTGAGTTTCTCTATTGACATGTTCAAAGGTGCTTGTATAATCTAAAACTCTTTCCGAAACATCAATAATGAAACAACAATCCTTGAAGAGTAAAAGACTTTTTAGTAACTCTATACATGTGCGAAGATCTAAATCTTTGGACACAAGCATTCCCTTGCTTGTTCCCAGGTTGATATCAAACCATATCATTGATTCAAACTTGTCTCTATCCAATTCAATAACTTCAAAGACATGTTTAATGAAATCTTCAAATCAAATTGCCTCAGGTACTAGAACAAGCTTTGTTTGATGATCAAGATATTGATAGTCTATAGTCCATCTACCATTAAAGGCAACTACAATACATATTGTTTTCATCCTGCAAGTTAAGAAAATGGGAAATTCAGGACATATTTATACAACAATCGTGAAGTTAAGGACACGATTTCCTAAACTTTATCAATACAACTTGCAAAACATAGGACATTATGTCCCTAATGTTTAGAACAGTCATGAAGTTAAGGTACTCTATGTCCTTAATATTCAGAACAACAACAAAAAGTTAAGGATATCGTGTCCTTAATTTTTTCAATATAATTTACAAAAACAGGACACTATGTCCTTAATATTCAGAACAACAGCAAAAAGTTAAGGACATCGTGTCCTTAACTTTTTCAATACAATTTGCAAAAACGGGACACTATGTCCTCAAAATTCAGAACAACAGCAAAAAAGTTAAAGACCTTGTGTCCTTAATTTTTTCAATACCATTTGCAAAAACGGGACACTATATCCTTAATATTCAGAACAACAGTAAAAAAGTTAAGGACATCGCGTCCTTAACTTTTTCAATACAATTTGCAAAAACAGGACACTATGTCCTTAATATTAGAACAACAACAGAAAAGTTAAGGACATCGTGTCCTTAGCTTTTTTAATACAATTTAAAAAAAGGGGACACTATGCCATTAATATTCAGAATAACAGTCATGTTAAGAACATTAAATCCTTAACATTATGTCCCCAATATTTTAGAATAATCAGAGAGTTAAGGACGCGATGTCCTTAACGTTATTAATCCAGAAAAGCAAAAAACATCAAATTCCTAGCATCAAATTCCAAGTAACGAAATAAAATCCACACAAACACACAAAAGCATAAAGATATATCTCAAACATTAGAACTTACTGTAATTTTATGGTGAATTTAGACGAGAAAGTTGAATTTTCTAGTTTGAAATCGGAAGAGAAGCTTCTGCAATTTTGGACGATCACAACCTCTGCAAGTTACTTGCGTACGTTTGAGCTGCTGCTCCTGATCGTTAATAAGGAGCGTAGGTATAAGCCAAATCCTTATAATAGAAGGGTATTTTCGTCCGGACGGATAAAATTTTATTAAAGCAATGGCTAAAGACTAAAGACATTTAAAACAGTGGCTTAAAAATAAAGACAGGAGATCTTAATGGCTATATGTGCACAATGCACATCGCCCGTAAATATACTACACTGTCTACTAGGGGTGTTCATAAAAATTCGAAATCCCGAACCAAACCAAACCGACCAAAAAAATCAATACTTTTTGGTTTGGTTTGGTTTTGGTTTTGAAATTTAAAAACCGATCAAATTTGGTTTGGTTTTGGTTTTAAATTAAAAAAAAAAAACCGAATCAAATCGAATGTAGGAGTAGTTATTTTAAATTTATTATTACACCTATATATATATACAATGTTTTAAAATTTTTATAGTAAATATTAATCGTTTGCACTTTTAGTACAATTCTTTCTTTACATTCTAGTTTAATTGGTAGTTTTCTTTAGTTAAGTGTAAGCATCGATTTCAGGTTAAAAATAATATATTTTTAATTGAGCCCCTAAATTATTCATCATTATTTGATTTAATTATCATCAATATATCTTGGTAAATAAAAGATTTCTCAAAGGGCAATTAATTTGATAGTGTTACGTAGAAAATGTGGTCACCGAAATGTGTGTTTGGTAATGTATGTCTTATATTTAAGAAAAAACCGACCAACCGAAAAAACCGAAAAACTGACATAAACCGAATCGAGAAAAAACCGACTTAATTGGTTTGGTTTGGTTCTAATATTTGAAAAAACGACTTACTTAGTTTGGTTTCGTTTTAGGGAAAAACCGATCCAAACCGAACCATGAACACCCCTACTGTCTACACCCAACACAGTTCTGTAAAGTGGAGGAAATTATAGGCCCATAGGAATGAGAAAAGTAGACGAATACTAAAAAAAAGAAACTATGGGATGAATATCTAAAACTGGGTTAAGGTTTCATTTGTCACATACTATGATGAATAGAAGGAAAAGAGACCAAAAAATAGACGAACAACTTGATTATAATATAAATCGAATGTTTACGTGAGCAGTAAACAGCGGATTTCCCCTTCTGCATCTGACTGCATCCAGAAATTGCAGCATAACAAAGTGATTCAAAACATGGGGAAGACTTATGTTTATTAAGCATTAACTTTGAACGTTGAACAAACAATCCTATTACTAGCAAAGAGTGAGGTGATGATTGGGATTCTTCCACTCTTAACCAAAGTTTACGGGTTCGAGCCCAGTGAATGGAGATCCTTTCAGAACGTTTTACCCCCTTAATGGATTTAATCAACGCTCTGGATTAGTCTGGAAACAAAAATTTATACACGTACAAAATTTTGTGTAAAACGAAACTAATAATCAGGGGATTTTATGAAAAAGAAAATGCCTCCTTAAAGGAAATAAGCGCTAATGAAATAAAATAAGAGTAGCGACAGGCATTACCGCCAGTGAAATTTACTGTACGGAAAATTCGAAACTTCACCCACTGACCCACATGAATGTCTCTTAAGTGAAAATCTGGACATTTGCAGAAATTACGAAGCACATGTCATGGAATAAGATTTTTGCCAATTTCCCACCTGCCAAACCTATACAAGCCATGAATTAATATTTTATACTCTATCCTTTTCAAGTTATGTGTCTGCGATATTTCTATATTTAGCAAGTTTTTAATCCCAACCTTCTTATTCTACTCTTAAAAAATTAGCAAGTTTTTAGTCCTAACCTTCTTATTCTACTCTTAAAAAATATTTAACACCATAAAATTCAAATAGTACCGTAACAATACACATTTAGTTGAGACCACGAGATTCTAATTCTTATTTATGGGTGTATTTGGTATAACCAAAAATGTTTTCGCGAAAAATATTTTCTTGAAAAACAAGTAGTCATCTTACTCATTTAAAACTTTCAAACACATAAACCCCGAACTCATAATGTTGGAACTCATAAAATTAATTAAAAAAATCAAAACTACTTGGAGGTTAGCAGGATGGGTGGTAATGAAAAAGAAAAAAAAACTGAAATGTGAAAAAAAGCCTTTTTGAAGAGAGAGGTGGGGCAGGGAAGAGAAAGGAAAGGGCGGGTTAGATGTGGGGGCAGGTGAAGTTTTTGGAAAACGTTTTCTTAATATTTTCTAGGAAAGTCATTTTCCTCCAATTCCAAGAAAATGTGATACCTAGAAAAATATTTTCCAAACTATTTTGTACAACCAAACAAAGGATTCCGTCATACCAAACACACCCTATATCCTTTAACTTCGTGCACAATCAAACTAAAAGATATAAAGTGCATTCTGAAGTTACTAGACGTTCTGAATTCATCAGTTCTAAAGTCTCAATTCACATATCGGGCGAGCAATTGTAGTATAAGCTTTCTCGGAATTCTCCCACATGATTGGATCTGTTAGTGCATTTGGCATTTGGGAGTTGAAAAAGAGTAAAACAATAACATAAACATCAAGGACTCGAGGCCAAATATAGAATCAATAGGCACTTAGAAGAAGGCTGCATTACATAAGCATTTATGAAACAAAAGAAGTTTCTTGATTTAACCCTAGTTCTGACACTCAAGAGGACAAAAGCATTATATAGCTGCTTTACCTTAGACCAAGATCTGAAGCATAACTTAAAACCAGGATACCTAGTAAAGATCACTCTCCTTGTGAGTGTGGATCACACAATCCGAGGTTGGGTAAGAAACACAAGTAAGCAGATAGCCCTCTTTCATTTGGTTGTCGTCCAGAAAAGATCCGTCAGATTGATCAACAGAGCCTGACTCTATCTTCCCAGCACACGTCGAGCAAGCACCGGCCCTGCACGAATAAGGGAGTTCCACTCCAGCTTCCTCAGCTGCATCGAGGATGTAAGTATCAGAAGGTGCTTCAAACTCATGCTCTGTACCATCTGGACAAACCAACTTGACCTTGTACACGTTTGCTGATGCTCTAAAACCAGAGTCAGCTTTCAAGCCAAAGGATTTCGAGATGCTCCGCACAGAACCCACAGAAGATGGGATTTTAACAAATGCGCTCTTTTTCTGAGTCAGAGGAGCAGCTTTGAACATGCAGCTGGAAGGAAGTCTCACAGCCGACATGTTTTACCTGATCAAATTTACAAGCAATCATGAAATAAACAAGTTATAAAGAGGGGCTATATTGAAGAATGTCTAATACACATCAATGCTGAATAACAGCATATACAGGAAGCATTGAAGTTTGACGTGCCAAATGCAACAAGTAAAATAATCAATCTCGAAGCTTTTGTTTACCTATCCCAGACAGATTCTAACAAGTCCATTTCAGTTCTTCTGATTCATTAAAATTTCTTTTCTAACATACTAGTGAGAGAAGAATCATATCTAAACACAGAAATGCGTATACATGTTGCTACTTAAAGCTATGTATTGATTAACATCTGCATAAAACTTTTGGTGAAAGAATAGCAGCAAAGGAGGACTTGCTACAAGGCAAACCGGGTAAGGAATGAATTTGACATTTGAACGATATATGCCCTGCCGTAGATGGAAAAAAGAAATGAAAATCTGATAGTCCATTTCTTAAAAGACAAGGCTTTGAATATCTGGAGCATTATGAGAAGAAACAAGCGAGTGGCTTCATGCTCTTCATTCGAAGCTCCATGTTGCGAAGATAAAATTTACTAGCATAATAATATAAGGAAGTGTTAAACTTAATCTTCTGTACAATGCCAAGGCTATGACTATGGATCGAAGGTATAAGATGCACAGTACACATAAAAGAACAAATAAAAATCTTTGCCTAGTCACCATCTTAATATCCTTTCAAACACTTAGGCAAGGTTAATCAGACTAAAGCATGTGCTTTTTCTTCTTTTCGTATGCAATATACTTCAGGGAATTCAACAAAGGCTTGTGCAAGTCTTCTTCTAGATGTTCCCAACTTCTGGCTGAATTATCAAGTTTTAGAGAATTGCATTTTCTCAAAATTAGACTTGGATGCAATTAGTAAATTCCTATGTATCAGAAAGCTATCCTCGCTACCCTCTACATGAATAGTGTTCCTCTATGAATTATCCTACACAAAAAAGGTGTCATTTTAACCCAATCCAGTAAATCAAATTTCATTAAGAGGGAATCTCAAACACCCTGCATTCATACTTTGAAACAAAATAGAACAAACCAAAGAGAGAAAAGAGAATATAAAACAGAAACTGCAATAAAGACAAAACAATCTCTTTCATTAATCTATTTACATAATTATGCATAGCAACAAACATTTACATGTACAATAACAAAAAAGAGGTTCAAAAGTCATTTTCCATCTGCATGTCATCCGGCTACAAGCTATGCTGTTTGACCTTGAATTCAAGCTCACCAGCAAAAAAAACAATTATACTTTTCAAGGAATTCCAAAAAGTTTCAAATACCAAAAATCCAACCTTTGTTAAAGATTCAATCTTTAACCAGCTATCTCAGAATTTCACCAGATGATAGATAAAAAAAAAGAGATCTCAACAACCAATAACAAAAAAATCCAATTCCTAAAGACTCAAACATAGGGGCGGATTTATAGGCACAATTATGGGACCCGTGGTCTTTCCGAAAAAATTATATATATATATATATATATATATATATATATATATATATATATATATATATATGTTGACACCCATACTCGGAGTAAGATTGAATGGTGCACTTGGTCGAAGGTCGAGTTATTTAACCACAGGAATAAGGATCAATTCCCACTCAATATATTTTTAACTTTAGGAGTGTACCAATATACTAGAAATCCTAGATCGGCTGCTGCTCAAACACATAGGAGAAGACAACATGCACAATAAAATACGTAGATTCTCACAAGAAAAACCCAAAGACTTTTATAAAAAAAATTATTCCAAAAAGCTTGAAAGTTGACACATCCAAAATCCAGCTTTTTCCTATACATTCAATCTTTAATTCAACACCAGAGAAATTAAGCACATGATGGACAAAAAAATCTCAAACAAAGGGAAAATAACATGCAGCTGAAAAAAGAATAATAGATTCTCAGAACAAAAACCGAAGAATCTTTCAAAAGGATAAGGAGATAGAGATGAGAAATTTTTACCGATATAAGAAGCGGGGGTTGTTGGCTGCTGATCTGAGGGGTGAAAGCAAGTAAAGGAAAGTAAGCGGAGTGGTCGAGGGAGCAAGGCTTGAGAGTCCTAATTATTTATTATTTATAGACGGAGGAAAAAGTAAAGGGCTTTTGAGATTTGTTGAGAGCCGAATATTGACAGTGTTTGGCGAAGTTGGCATCAAATTACGGGAGTCACGAGACATGAGAAAAGGATACGTACCCTAAAATCCTACCGTCCATGGGTTTCTCTTCTTTTTCTCATTGCCAAATTTGAAATGATATGTTTGCCCTTCATAAATTTTGTTCTTTGGAATTGTGTTTGAATATGAATAAAATTTGAAATTATTTTTAAATTTTTTATGAGTGATTCAAGTAAAAATTTTGAAAAATAATTTTTCGAAGTTTTTCACATTTCCAAAATTCAGCTTCAAGTGAAATTTGAAAATTTTATAATTAAAAATTAAAATGCATTATTTTTTATGGCCAAACAGGCCAAAAATTTTCACTTTGGCAAAAGTAACTTTACTTTCAGCTTTCCAGCTAAAACTATATCGTTAAATATAAAGGAGTATTTATCCTCCTACCATAATATTGTGTACATCGCAATTCTACTTTTTAACTTGTTGATTTCATCTATCTATCTATCTATATCTATATCTATCTATCTATATTATTATAAAAGCATGAATATAAAGTCGATTTATAAAAATAACCTTATAATATTAAGCATAATAATTCATAATAAAAGGATATAACCGGAATTCTAGATATTAATATTATAATCCTATTAGTTTTAGGACATTATATTACACGTTAAAATCCTACACGATACCAAGACAAATGAATCGTAGCAACAAAATAAGCGGCAGAATCACTTATATGGACGTTCTACCTTTTGTTTAATCTCTATGCAAACATAAATATTTCGCACATAAAATAAAATCATAGAAGAGAAACTAATTGGAATTTGAAGATCACTATTCAATAATCGGATCTTGTGATAGAATGATAAACGAGAAGTCGAGAACCTAATTTTAATCCAAATTTTAAGGTTATTAAATACAAATGGAGGACTAGTTATTCATCCAAATCACTTTTACCCTTATCTATATCTATATATCTATTTATGTCTATCTATATCAATATTATTATAATAGCATGAATAAAATGTTGGAGTACAAAAATAATATTTTAATATTAACCATAATACCTCATAATAAAAGGACATAATCGGAGACATTAGCCTTGTAATCCTATTAGTTTTAGCCTTTTAGGACATAATACTACAGGTTAGGAATCCTACGTGATAACCTTTAAGAAACATATTAATATAATTTTTGGCATAAATATATAATACTATATGTTATAATGTACACCTAATACATTAGGAACATGTTTAATTTTCTATTAGTATAATCACTTTGGGGATATGGACATATTTTTAGTCATGTAATCCTGTTACTTTTAGGATATACTTCTTAAAAATTCCTATTAGTAATTTAACTTAAAAACGTATGATATTGTCCAAATTCATTTAGAAATATGAGAGCCTATATTATTATAAAAGTACAAAAATAATATTGATAGACCAAAATAGCCATAAAAATATTAATAGAAGAACTCATAGGGCAAGGACATCGATGTAATAATTTTTTTGGACTACAATAACTTCGATGTTAATTTTTTTAATATGTACTACTTTAAAATTAATACAATCTTGTCCATTGAATTCTTATTAAAAATATGTAAGAAGTTTTAATAAAATCAATTTCATAAGAATCCTCCATATTAGTAATATATTACCACTATATAATATTCAATACCAAGAAAAAATAAAAGAAATACTAAACAAACTGCATAAATTGTTAAAATTGAGGGGGAAATACCTACGGTAATATATTATTATATTATATTTAAACTGTTTTCTTACTCAAATAATATTTTTTATTATTAGCTTTTCGTGTATTATAGAAAATATACCCAATTATTAAAGAACAATCAAGAAATTTTTTAAGAATATAAATGTGTGAGAAAAGAAAGAAAAAGGTTGGTAAGAGCCAATACCACTAATGGTTTTAAAAATATAAAGATCTAAAAGTGGAATATCAGATTGATCTTTTTACTTTTTGAAAATAAAATTTATGGTGAATAAAATTATAATTTCGGTTAAATATTCAAATATGAGATGAACTAATAATAAGAATTTAAATCAACAGTAATTAATTATATTTTATGTTAAAATTAAATAATCAAATCTTTCAAGTAATTATTTAGCAAGAAAATTAAATTAAATTATTTTTTAAATTTATTATATGTATAAAATTATTTTTCAAGTTAGAAAAAATCTTAGAGTACATAAATATATTACATAAAAGAGTGTTAGTGATTAAAAAAAAATAGATCATAAAGTAAAAATATTAGTATAATATTATGAAGGCCATACATGTGTTTAAGGAAGCACAATCAAAGCTAAATTCTGAATAAGAATAAGCTTTCAAGACTATATTATAAAAATTCGACTAGGTATATCAGGATTATCCTTTGTAGATGCCTCCAGCGGAATCGAAATAATATTCTTATGTCATGTATTTCTTACAAATGTCTATCAAGAGGCATGATATTATTAGCAATAAGACAAGTGGTGTACCATCAACGATTTTATTATGAGGTCGTACAACTCACTCTAGATTTGATATACCTCTTCAAATATATGAAATAATAACAAATATATCAAACCAGAGCAATAGTGCTAGCAATAAGACAAGTGGTGTACCATCGACGATTTTATTATGAGATCGTACAACTCACTTTAGATTTGATATACCTCTTCAAATATCTGAAATAATTACAAATATATCAAACCAGAGCAATAGTGCTAGATTTATAAGGAAATCAAAAGTGATAATATGGGATGAAGCGTTTTTGGCTAAGCGTCAAACGATTAAAATAATCGCCTAACATTTTAGAGGTATATTGGATTTCGATGAACCGTTTGGTGGAAAAGTAATAGTTTGGGAGGTGATTTATATCAAGTATAGTCAATAGTTCCAAAATTAACCAAAGCAGAAACTATAAAAGCTAGCTTGCCAGAATTATACTTACGACATCAAAGGAACAATATTCAAATGACAAGAAATATAAAATTAAAAAAAAAATTCAACATTCAGTGACTTCTTGCTTCATATCGGAAACAAAGAAGAGCATCTAATAAAAGATGATTTGGTTCTTCTAGAAGACTTGATTATCAACCCCAATAATAATAATAGTGCATTTAATAAGGAATATATTTTCATCATTAGATTAAAACGCAATTTGTGCAATTACATGATAGAAATTAAAGAGCTATTTTAGCTAGCAGAAATGAATATGTTGATCAACTAAATAAAATGTTGATTGTTAAGTTTTATGATAAAAAATATTTTTAGTTTTGACTCAACAGAAGATGATACCAACAATTACTACTAAGAAGAATACTTAAATACTTTAATATCAAATGACCTTCTACTGTATACATTTGTTGGTAAGTTCGTTATTTCTTACGTATGTTAGTGTTACCATATATATAATAGACTACGTTAAAATTGGTCTTCCATTGCATACAGGTTGATTTTGACGAAAAATATGATGTCATGTTACCGAAAACTTAGATCCGCTGAATAACTTATGTAATAGTACACATATGGTATATAGAAGTTTTGACAATAATGTCATACACACAAAACTTACGATACTGGTTAATGTGTTTATCCCCGAATTCAAATTCTGTCTTCCGAAACTAAGGAATATCCTTTTAAATTTGTGTGAGAATAATTTTCAGTATGTTTATGTTTTGTAGTTATAATAATTAAAGCACATGGACAAACATCCTAAATATTGAACTATATATTTCAGAATATATTTTCTTGCACGAATAACTATATATTGCACTTTCAAGAGAGATATCAATATCGACAACAAGAGTTCTTGTTATGGTAGAGTAACCAAGGCAATAGAAGGAAATATATAAAAAATACCATTTATAAAGAAGTGTTTGGTAAGATACTATCACATTAGATACCTTTACAATACATAATTATTTACTTAACATGACTGAAATTGATCATTTATGTAAGTCCTGATGATGTTCTTTCATTTTGAGTTCACGTATTATGCTAATGTAATAATCTTTTTCGGCATTTAGATGATTGTCATAGTATTTTATATATAAAATTTCTCTCATTAATTAAATTTTATTGTTCCTTCGTATAAATAAATATTTAAATCATCATATACAATTATTAAACTAGTTCACACAAAAATATAAAGAAAAAGTGAGTAACAAAATAAAAGCAATTTAAAGCAAGACAGTTTGCTAGAGTATTCAATTCCAGAAAAATCTGTAGCGTGTTTGGTTTTCAGTTTATTTCGTATACGCACTAACTCTTTTTTTCCAATAAACAATTAGGTACTAAATTTATTTCTATTTTTTTTTAGGTGCATATTCAATTTGGTTCATAGAAAACGGTGTTCACCCGCCGCTATGAATTTCCTCATATTATATTACTCCTTCAGAGTTCAGATTAATGACCAATGATTAGCTTATATCTTGTATTTCTAAGGTGGCGCAAACAAATAAATTATTTATTAAGTAAAGAAAAATTATAATTTAATGTCCGACTCTTTGAAAATTTGAGATTTTGCAGTTCGATATTAATGTTTCAGGCTGATAAAACAGAAATTACTCATTGTTCTCTTTCGAACATCTTGTTATTAAAAAAACATCTTGCTATATTGTCAAATGTTTGTATGGTTCACTCCAAACCCTATGGAAGGGGCTAGAGTTCGGAACCTAAATATGGTTCTTTTTGACTCAAAATATTTTTTTAAGTGTAAAAAAAGATATATTTCTATATAAAATACGGTTATGGACCGCGTTTTACCTTAACGGTCGTTTGGGACGTTAAGGCAAAATACGATACACAACAGTGTTTTATATAAAATACTTTAGCAAATCGCATTTTATATAGTAGCTGAAAAGACAAGTATATAAAACGCGGTTTATTACCGTGTTTTATATAAAGCGCGGTAATGAACAATGTTTTACATATTTAGTGGGCCCACCAATAACTCTTCTACGCTTAACTGACATAACAATAATTCAATTATGTAAAACGCCCTTTTAAATCGCGTTTTACTTCCAAAATTTGACCCCCCAGATTGGGCCTTGCCTTATATAAAGACGTTAAGGGTTTTGAGAATTATCATTCAGAAATACTTCAACTTCGTGATAAATTTTTCNTTTTTTTTGGGGGGGGGGGGTGTGAGATTGTGGTGGCGAATGACTCAGTGAGCTATAGTTTATCTCCACAGAGTCATGTTAAGTTGCCACTTACAATGGAGTACGCTAGACTGGCATGTTGTTATTCAATAAAATGAGATTGAGCAAACGTTCGGTGAATCTTAAAATAACCGAAAGATATCTGTATTCTCTGACTCCGCAAGGGATTGCATATTATGCTGAGTTTAACATCGAAGACGATGAAACTCCGAATGAATACAAGGAATTTATTGTGATAAAGTTGTTGGAAATATACGTCAAGGCTGAAGAAGTTCGCAATAATAAGGTTGCGCAAAATAGGGATAACCCTCAATCATCGGGTGGTTATTCTGTAGCAGTTTTAGCCCAACAGGTTCCGCTGAAAGAGATTGACCGGATCTAAACTTATCTCTGCGGGCGAACGAGGAGCGAGGAAATAGTTTCTCCCTTACTTTACATAATCCACAAGACGACTGGCAAGCTTTAATTTTCCTTTATGTTACGTTGTTTATTTTTTGTTGAATTGAATTTGTATTAACACTCATATATTTTATAGGGGTACCGTTTGGATATGAATTTTATAAGTTATGACCCCACACCGAGTTGGAATATGTGTAGTTTTGGCGTGTTGGATCACGGCGGTCCATCCGGGAGTCATCACCAACAAAAAAATATCCATCATGGAATGTCAACATAGTACGACTTGTAAGTGAAGTGATATAACTATATGTACAGTATTTATCAATTTGAGTAGCTTATTATTTTGTTGTTTATGCAATAAAAACGAGCAATTTGATGGTCCTAACCTCACTCAGTTGCCCGGAGATGACGTATTTACTTGTGATTTGGCAAATGCACAGAGTTAGGAAGATAATGGTGATTATGACAATAATGACGATGAGTCTGGATA
This sequence comes from Nicotiana glauca, assembly GCA_026770625.1. Taxonomy (NCBI): domain Eukaryota; kingdom Viridiplantae; phylum Streptophyta; class Magnoliopsida; order Solanales; family Solanaceae; genus Nicotiana; species Nicotiana glauca. The sequence goes on along the minus strand of MU727176.1, from coordinate 165,879 downwards.
TGACACACTTTTCCCTGACGAGTGTGATGAGGAGGAGGAAGTGAATGTCAAACCTGAGCTGACGAGGGAGCATGCTCCTCCACCTCCGGTTAGACCAAGAGTGTACGAGTCCCACGTGTCATTTCAATCGAGCTGTAGCTGTTCGATCTCAATCATCCTATAGAAACTAGTGTCCCACAGGTGCGCAACTACAAAGCCCCACAAGTCGTCCACTCTTCTGGCGCGGAGAGTCTAGGTCAGTAACTCACTCTCCCATATATGGGCGGACCTATGGTCCCCCTATAACGAGAGTAGCTCATCGCTAGAAGGTTCGGGATGAATAGGCGGCGCCTCTATCACAACCCCAGTTCATCCTCCGTGAACCATCGTGATGGCACCTAGTCCCTACGACTAAGTAAGCCTAAATTGCGGAAAGAAACCAAATTTAAAATAAGAATAAATAAATAAACAACATTTAAATGTGCCGCTCGGAATACACAATATTTAATTCTCAAAACCAATACATAAATCCAAGACCTGGAAACTCATGAATCATAAGCTACGAAAATAGTAAAATGCTCTAACTCCGGAAAATCTACATCAACAGTAAAGATAGAAGGGCTAATCATTATAAGAGAGAATGGAGAGAGACACCTCGGTCTGCGGACGCAACAAATATACCTAGAAGTCTCCTAAAATTGCCTCACCTCAAGGATGGTAAGTCTGAGTAGAGGTACCTGGATCTGCACATGAAAAATATACGTAGGAACGGCATAAGTACATCACAACGGTACTCAGTAAGTGGCAAGCCTAACCTCGGTCGAATAGTGACGAGGAAGGTCAGGGCCCTACTAAGATTAAATAATAATATAAAGTTCAACAGCGTAGATAAGAGCAGTATAAATAAGTACAACAGTAAAATATTACAGGATATAAGACAACTACAACTAATACAGAGGCAAACAATCACAAGGGTAATAATCGGGGATCTCTCAGTATCCCGAGGATCCCTTGGTATCCTCAATATATATATATATATATATATATATATATATATATATATATATATATATATATCAGGGATCTCTTGGTATCCCGAGGATCTCTTGGCATCCTCAATATATATATCAGGGATCTCCTGTATCCCGAAGATCTCTTAGTATCCTCAATATATATTCCAGGGATCTCTCGGTATCCCGTACCTTAGCTCAATCATAAATACGTACAGGGGATCTCCTGGGATGCTTTCCCGTAGCCCCAAAATGAAATGCACAACAATAACAGAAAAAGGATATACTCAATTAAGCTCAACTTCATACCAAGGCAAAACATGTAATTCTAAAATAGCATGCTTCACGTAATACAAATAAGGCAGTTAAAACAAATGGAGCAATTTAATCAAATAGACATGCTTCTCTAGACCAACAACAAAATAAGTTTCCAAATAATACAAGCAAGAAATGGAATAACACAATTTAAGGCTATTTTTAATGAAAAACTGGATTTCCAACAATTAGCACAAGTACTCACTCGTCACCTCACGTACAAGGCATTTCAAGTATCACGATATCAATCCTAAGGGGAGAGTCCCCCACACAAGGTTACACAAGCCACTTACCTAGAACCGGCTCAATTATCAACCCGAAACCATGTTCTTGCCACGAGTATTTGACTCCAAATGGCCAAAATCTATTCAATTAAATTTCATAATATAAACAACACTTCAAGTAACTGATTCTACAATTAATTTCTAAGCTAATACGTGAAATTAGGACAAATATCCAAAATGCCCCTCGGGCCCACATCTTGAAATCGGGTGAAATTTATATTTCAAAATCCTCACACTCTCACGAGTTCATACATACTAAGAATACTGAAATCGGAGTCCAAATGACCCCCCAAATTCCCATTTAAAGTCTCTTCAATCCCAAGCCCTAATTTTTTAATTTTTAGCCTAGATTCCATGATTTACTAGGTAGATTTCACAATAGAAACGAGTTTTTAAGACCAAGAATCTTACCCCCAAGTGATTCCCCTTGAATACCTCTTCAATCGCCTTCAGAGAGCTCCAAAAAAGATTTAAAATGGTGGAAATAAACCCCAAATATCGCAGAAACCCTTTTTAAAAAATTATGTCCTACAGTTCCCGCATCTGCGGCCTTGGGACCGCTTCTGCAGTCCCACATTTGCGGAACAATGGTCGCATATGTGACTTTTCACTTAAGTCCCAGATTCCGCATCTGCGGAACTCCCCTTTCGCAGATGCGGTACCGCTCCTGCGGAAATTTCACCGCTTCTGCAGTTCCTGCTTAACTTCCCCATTTCCCGCTTCTGCGGTCAATGAGCCACTTCTTTAGCACTCACCTGCAGAACCCAAACCGTAGGTGCGGTTATGACGGAAAACCAGCAGCTGCTGCAACTCAAACTCCAAAATTTCCTCCGTCAACCACCCGAAATCATCCCGAGGCCCTCGGGACCTCAACCAAAGGCACCAACAAGTCTAATACCACTGTCCAAACTTTTACCAATCCTTAAAACACCTAAAAAAACATCGAAACCTCAAATTAACCATGGATTCAAGCCTAAGAACTCCAAATTTCTCAAAATACGCTTTCGATCAAAAAGTCTATCAAAACTCGTCCGAATGACCTGAAATTTTACACACACGTCACATTCAACACTACGGAGCTACACCAACTTCCGGAATTCCATCCCGACCCTCGGATCAAAATCTCACTATCGAACCGAAAACTTCAAAAATTCATCTTTCGGCATTTCAAGACTAAATTAGCTACGAACCTCCAAAACACAATCCGAACACGCCCCTAAGCCCGAAATCACCCAACGAAGCTAACAGAACCTTCAGAATTCCATTCCGAGGCCGTCTTTATATTGTTCCGACTATGGTCAAATTTCCCAGACTTAAGCTCTCATTTAGGGACTAAGTGTACCAAAACTCTCCAAAATTCAAAACCGAACGTCCCGGCAATTCAAAATAGCAGAAATAAAAACGGGGAAAGTAGTAAATATGGGATTGGGGGATAAATTCTAAAAATGACCGATCAGGACGTTACAGCCTCCATGTCGTCTACTGTAAATTAAACAACATTAATTACATGTTAGTTTTATAATTTTATATGTTTCATTATGGATTAAAGAATTAAAATTTTACAATTAAATATTCACATATGGGTTCCAGGCCCATTTTATGGAGCCCAGTAGCATAGATTTATCCTGAATTCTTCTATGTATTAGTTTTATAATTTTATATGTTTGTTTGTGGATTAAATAATTAAAATTTTATAATTAAATATTCATATATGGGTTCCAGGCTCGATATTTGGAGCCAAGTATGTCACGACCAGGATTTCCCACCTTCAGAAATCGTGATGGCGCCTACTCGTGAAAGCTAGGCAAACCGACAGTTACAGTTATACCATAATTATTATTAATCAAACAAAATAGATAATAACTATAACCAAAAAAATATGAAATGCGGAAGTGATATAACAGTTCAACAACTCTAATACATAACTACCCTAGTGATCTGGTGTCATAATCCACGAACGTCTAAGAATTTCAACAAATATAAGTTTGAAAGAAGTACATCTGTTCTCAAAATAGAAAAAGACAGGAAAGACCAAAAAAAAGGCGGAAAGGGGGACTCCAGGCTCTGCGGACGCTGGCAGATCTACCTTGGTTCTCCTTGGCTGAAGGCAGCAACCTCAAATCTACTCACAAGGTCCGACACCAAAATCTGCACAAAAAGTACAGAGTGCAGTATCAGTACAACCGACCCCATATACTGGTAAGTGTCGAGCCTAACCTCGACGAAGTAGTGACGAGGCTAGGACATGAATCCATAGAAACCTGTGCAGTTAAATCATATACGAGAAGAACAATAATAACAGAAAAGTATCAGATAAAGATAGAAAGGGAAACATGCTGCGGGGGATATCAAATTCTGACAGTAATTCAACAGAGAAGCAAAATAAATAGCATATTCGAATCAACAGGAATATTGAAATAGTAACACATGCACGGAATCAGCCTTCGTTCTTTTACTCTCGTCCTCACTATAAGAAATAACAGAAACGGCACGGTATCAGCCTCCGTGCATTAACTCTCATAATCATGGCACGGCATCACCCTTCGTGCTTTACACTACTCCTCACCTAAATAATAGAAATAATAACATCCTAACAAGGGAACTATAACCCACCTCGTTTCAACAGTTAATTTCACAATGTAAGTCTCAACTCGAGTCAATACTCAACAATTATCCAATACCAAGAAAATATCATAAGACTTCTTCAACATGGGGAATCATCAGTTTAAGCATGAATAGTACATAATAAGAAACACAACGGTCACAGTTTAAGACTCACTAGCATGATCAATATCAACGTGTATATACTCGTCACCACACATATACGTCGTACTCAACACTAATACGTAGCAAATAGGACAACAACACCTATTCCCTCAAGTTAAGGTTAGACCAAACACTTATCTCGATTCCACGGCCAAAAATCATGCCTCAATTACCGCTTTTCCTTTGATTTCCACTTCTAAAACCGCACGAATCTATGTATAATTAACTAAAATTAACATTAATTAACGCTAAATAAATCAATTCTAATGCATAAGTTAAGGCTGTATTTTTGGCGGTCCCGGGCCTGGTGGTCCCGGGCTCGGGCGGTCCCGGGCTTCGTGGGCCTGCTGGGTGGAACCGGCCCGTGACGGGCCTAAGCCCAGATGGTCCTGGGCTAAACGGGCCGGTCTCGTGGGCTTAGCGGGCCTAACGGGCTTTTTTATGTCCGAGGTTTTTTTTTTGT
>MU727176.1:130877-158585 GCA_026770625.1 Nicotiana glauca | reverse complement strand
AGCCGGTCCCGGGCTTAGCGGTCCCGGGCTTCGTGGGCTTCGTGGTTGTGCCCGGACCGTCGCGGGCTTTTAGGACCACTGGGCCCAGGACCGCTAGGACCGGCCCGCCAGGCCCGTTTAGACCGTTTAGACCGCGGGCCCGGTCCGGTCCCGGTCCCGGCCCAGCCCACCATACAGCCTTAGCATAAGTATAGATTTCCCAATGTTTTCCCCAAAAAGTCAAAAATCGACCCCGAGCCTGCTTGGTCAAAACTCGAAGTTCGAACCAAAATTCGACTATCCATTCACCCACGATTACAAATATGCAATTGGTATTGAAATCTGACCTCAATTCGAGGTCCATATCCCTAATTTTCGAAATTATTAAATTCTAGCCAAGAACACCCAATTTACCATGAAAAACCTTATATTTTGAGATGAAATCATGTAAAAAGATGAAATAGATTGAAGAAAATGAGTTAAGATTCATTTACCTATGATTTGGGGAAGAGCCTGCTCTAGGAAAATCGCCCTTTGGAGTTTAGGTTTTGAAAATTTAAAATGAATGAAAAATCCCGTCCAAGACCCAACTTAACAGGCGCAGAAATCGTAATTGTGAGAACCATCACACCACTGCCGTGCCAACCTCCGCAATTGCGACTAAAAGATAGCAAATGCGATCACCCCCTTCCCAGACTCTCTTCATAATTGCGAAGTTATGTTCGCATTTGCGAACTAAGCTAGCCCAGGCCTTCTTCGCATTTGCGATAAAGGCCTCGCAATTGCCATCACTGTTTTCCCCGCAATTGCGAACTCTGGTCTCGCAATTACGAGATCAGAGGCCAACACCAGAATTGTAGCACCTGCAATTTTTTTCCAAGTCCAAAACACTCTATAACCTATCCAAAACTCACCTGAGTCCTCGGGGCTCTAAACCAAACATGCACACAAGTCTAAAAACATCATACAGACTTGCTCGTGGGATAAAATCACCAAAATAACATCTCAAACAATATATTTAACACAAAAACTCATGATTTTCTTAAGATAGTTCAAAATTTTTATTTTCTCAACCAAGGGTCAGATTCATGTCATATCAACTCCGTTTATTACCAAATTTTGCAGACATAACTTAAATACCATATTAAACTTGTACCGATCTCCGAAATAAAAATACGGGTCCGACCATCAAATTCAAACATTATTCAATTTCTAAAACTCCTTATATTTTCTAGCAAATAATTTTCGTCAAAAATTCATATCTCCGGCTATGGACCTCGAAATTCAATTCCGAGCATATGCCCAGGTCCCATATTTTTCTACGGACCATTCGGGACCGTCATAATATAGGTCTGGGTCTATTTATCCAAAATGTTGACCAAGGTCAGCTTTAATCAATTTTAAAGTCAAATTTCCATATTTTTCTTAAATTTCACATAAAAGCTTTTCAGAAACGTGCTCGGGCTGCACACGCAAGTTGAGGAGGAAGAAAATGAGGTTTTCAAGGCCTTGAAAACCGGATTCGAATTCTAAAACACAAGATGACCCCTTGGGTCATCACATTCTCCACCTCTAAAACAACCGTTCGTCCTCTAATGGATATAGAAAAGTACCTGAGTCGGCAAACAGATGGGGATATCGGCTCTACATATCGGACTCAGACTCCCAGGTAGCTGCCTTAATAGGCTAACCTCTCCACTGCACATGAACTGAAGGGAAATTCTTCGACCTCAACTGACGAAGCTGCCGGTCTAGAATAGCTACCGGCTCCTCCTCATAGGTGAAGTCCTTATCCAACTGGACAGTCCTAAAGTCTAACATGTGAGATGGATTGCCGTGATACTTCCGTAGCATGGACACATGAAACGCTGGATGCACAGCTGATAAACTCGGCAGCAATGCAAGTCTGTAAGCCACCTCTCCCACTCGATCAAGGATATCAAAAGGACCGATGAACCTAGGGCTTAGCTTGCCCTTCTTCCCAAATCTCATCACGCCCTTCATGGGCGACACCCGAAGCAACACTCACTCTCAGACCATGAATGCTACATCACGAACCTTATGGTTGGTATAACTCTTCTACCTGGACAGAGCTGTACGAAGCCTATCCTGAATGATCTTAACCTTCTGCAAGGCATCCTAAACTAAATCTGTACCCAACAGTCGAGCCTCTCCTGGCTCAAACCACCCAATCGGAGACCGACATCGCCTACCATATAATGCCTCATAGGGAGCCATCTGGATGCTCGACTAATAACTGTTATTGTAGGTTAACTCAGCTAATGGCAAGAACTGATCCTAAGAACCTCCAAAGTCAATAACACATGCTCGGAGCATATCTTCCAAAATCTGAATAGTAGCTTGGGCTGTCTGTCCGTCTGAGGATGAAATGCTATGCTCAACTCAACTCGCGTATCCAACTCACAAGTACTACCCTCCAGAAATACAAAGATAAACTACATACCTCGGTCATAAATGATAGACACGGGCACACCATGAAGACAAACGATCTCTTAGATATAAATCTCTGCCAACCTCTTAGAACAATAGGAAACTGCCATAGGAATTGAATGCGCTGACTTAGTCATCCCATCAACAGTAACCCATACTGCATCGAACTTCCTCTAAGTCCGTGGGAGTCCAATAATGAAGTCCATAATGATACGTTCCATCTTCCACTCAGATATCTCAATCTTTTGGAATAAACCACCAGGTCTCTGATGCTTGTACTTTATCTGCTTCCGATTCAAACACCGAGCTACGTACACAATAATATCATTCTTCATCCTCATCCACCAATAATGTTGTCGCAAGTCTTAATACATCTTATCGACGCCCGGATGAATAGAATACTAGGAACTATGGGCCTCTTTAGAATCAACTCACGAAGACCATCCATATTAGGCACATAAACTCGACCCTGCATCCTCAGAACTCCATCATCTCTAACTGTAAACTTCTTGGCACCACCGTGCTGCACTGTGTCCCTAAGGACAAGCAAATGAGTATCATTATACTACCGATCCCTGATACGCTCAAATAATGAAGATCGGGCAACTGTACAAGCTAGAACATGGTTGGGATCAGAGATATCCAACCTCACGAACTGATTGGCCAATGCCTGAACATCCAAAACAAGCGGTCTCTCACTGACTGGAATATATGCAAGGCTACCCATACTGACCGACTTCGTACTCAAAGCATCGGCCACTATATTGGCCCTTCCTAGATGGTACAAGATGGTGATATCATAGTCTTTCAATAGCTCCAACCACCTCCTCTGCCCCAAATTTAGCTCCTTTTGCTTGAAAAAATACTGCAGACTCTTGTGATTCGTGAACACCTCACATAACACGCCATATAAATAATGCCTCCAAATCTTTAGCGCGTGAACAATGGCAACTAGCTCTAAATCATGAACTAGATAATTCTTCTCGTGGATCTTTAACTGCTGCGAAGAATATGCTATAACCTTGCAATTCTGCATCAACATCACACCAAGTCTAATATGAGATGCATCATAATATACTGTTTATGGCCCTGAAACTGTGGGCAAAACCAAAACCGACACCGTAGTCAAAGCTGTCTTGAGCTTCTAAAAGCTCACCTCACACTCGTCTGACAACCTAAACTGGGCACCCTTCTGGGTCAACCTGGTAATCGGGGCTGCTATAGATGAAAACCCCTCTACAAACCGACGATAATAACCCACCAAACCCAAGAAACTCTAGATCTCCGAGCTGATGTGGGTATAGGCCAGTCCCTGACTACCTCAATCTTTTTAGGATCCACCTGAATACCCTCTGCTGATACAACATGACCCAAGAAAGCGACTGACTCAACAAAAACTCACATTTCGAAAACTTAGCATATAACTGACTGTCTCTCAGAGTCTGAAGAATGACTTGAAGACGCTGCTCGTGATCCTCTCAGCTGAGAGAGTAGATCAAAATATCATCAATGAAGACAATGACAAAGGAATCCAAATAAGGCTTGAACACCCGGTTCATCAAATCCATAAATGTTGCTGGGGCATTTGTCAACCTAAATGACATCACTACAAACTCATAATGCTTGTATCGAGTGAGCAAAGCTGTCTTAGGGACATCGGATGCCCTAATCTTCAACTGATGGTAGCCCAATCTCAAATCAATCTTCGAAAATACCTTGGCACCCTGAAGCTAATCAAACAAATCATCAATCGTCGGCAATGGATACTTGTTCTTGATGGTGACTTTGTTCAACTGCCGATAATCTGTACACATCCTCATCAACCCTTCGTTATTCTTAACAAACAATACCGGCGCACCCCAGGGAGAGACACTAGGTCTAATAAAGCCTTTATTAAGCCAATCTTATAACTGCTCCTTCAATTCTTTCAACTATGGCGGGGCCATGTGAAACGGCGGAATAGAATTGTGCTGAGTGCCCAAAGCCAAATAATAGAAAAAGTCAATATCCCTGTCGGGAGGCATCCCCGACAGGTCTGCAGGAAATACCTTTGGAAACTCACAAACAACTGGTACAAAATCCATGGAAGGGACCTCCGCGCTAGAATCGCGAACATAACCCAAATAAGCCAAACACCCCTTCTCGACCATACGCTGAGCCTTCATATAAGAAATAACCTTACTGACAGAATGACTAGTAGTCCCTTTCCAATACAATCGAGGTGACCCCGGCAAAGCTAAGGTCACGGTCTTGGCATAACAGTCCAATATGGCATGATAAGGTGACAGCCAATCCATCCCCAAGATGATATCAAAATCGACCATATCCAAAAGTAAGAGATCTACACGGGTCTCAAGACCCCCAATAGTAGATACACACGAGCGATAGACACAATCTACAATTATAGAATCACCCACCAGTGTGGACACATATACATGATCACTCAAAGAATCATGAGGCACAACCAAATACGTAGCAAAATAAGATGACACATATGAGTATATAGACCCTGGATTGAATAGAAATGAAGCATCTCTACTGCAAACTAAAACCGTACCTGTGATAACGGCATCGGATGCCTCAGCCTCAAGTCTGGCTGGGAAATTATAACATCAGGGCTAGGCCCCACCACTCTGAACTACATCCCTAGGACAACCTCCCGCTGGCTGGCCTCTACCTCTAGTAGCCTGACCTCCACCTCTAGCACCTCTACCTCCACCTCTAGCTACCTGACCCCTACCCGTAGCTGGGTGAGTAGGCAATGGAACACCTGGTGCCTGAACTATGGCACGAGAACCCTGATGCTAAGAACTGCTCGACGCTCGAGGGAAAAATCTAGCAATGTGCCTCGGATCGCCACAAGTATAACAAGCCCTTGGCTGCTGGGAATGCTGACCCTAGAACGGACCTTGACGGCCTGAATAACCACACTAGGGGTATTCGTCGGTCGATACGGTACGGTATTTAAATATTTCGGTTTAGTATTTTTGGTATTCGATTTCTTAAAATCCTATACCAATACCGTATCTAATTAAATTCGACATGGATCGATTTCTCCTTTCGATTTTGGTTTATTCGGTTAGGTAACTTTGATTTATTCGGTTTGAATACTAAGTAGTGTATAGAGTCATACACTCTAATATTCTTAATTAAAGTACTCAAAAATATAAAACTGAAAATATTTTTTGATAAAAAATTTGTCCAAAGCTAGCAAATATCGACCCAAATAGAAAAACTGTAGATAATAGAATATTTGATCAGTAGAAATGTCTTGTTACGTGTTTAGAATTAATTGATAAACTTAGAGAATATAGAAAAGTAAAATTTTATATTTTTTGTATTTATGTTATAATTGATAATATGTGTTTGTGTAATATAATATATATTTCGGTACGATATCGGTATTTCGGCATTTTATTTCAAAATACCAAACACCATACTTAATACCAACTTTTTTAAAAACTTAAACCAAATACCAAATACCATAATTTTCAATTTTGGTACGGTCATTCGGCATTTACCAAATTATGCACAGCCCTAAATCACCCTGAAAACTCTACAGCGGAGGTTCACTGATAGGAGCTGGCGGTGCACTGTACGGGTAGCTGATCAGAATACTGCATATGGGAACCACGACCACCTGATACACCGTGAGAAGATTGAAGTGCTGGATGAAACAACTTGGGTGGATGGCCCATGCCAAAAGAATCACTGCCTCTAGACGAGGTACCACTGAACCTACCAGAATGACGCGACCTCTTGTCAAACCCTCGACCACTACCCTGAGCTAGAACTGCCTCAACTCGCCAGGCCATATTGGCCGCATACTGAAAAAATATCTCTCTACCCATCACCTTAGCCATCTGCAATCTGATAGGATTATCGAGTCCCTCAATGAACCACCTCACTCTCTCTCACTCAGTGGGGAGTATAAGAAGAGCATGACGAGCCAAATCAACAAACCTAGTCTCATACTGGGTGACAGTCATATAACCTTGCTGAAGATGCTCGAACCGCCTGCGGTAGTTCTCTCTCTGAGTGATAGGAAGAAACTTCTCGAGAAAAAGCAGAGAGAACTGATCCCAAGTCAAGGCAGGGGAACCAACTGGTCTAGTCAACACAAAATCATTCCACCATCTCTTAGAAGACCCTATCATCTGGAATACAGCAAAGTCGACACCATTGGTCTCGACTATGCCTATGTTCCGCAACACCTCATGGCAGCGGTCAAGATAATCTTGGGGGTCCTTAGAAACTGCCCCACTGAAATAAACCGGGAAAAGCTTGGTGAACTTATCCAACCTCAAAAAAGCCTCAGAAGACATAGATGAGACACCAACATCCTGAGCTGCAACAAATGGCTGAGCTAATCCCACTAGCTGAGCAGCTGGAGTCTAGAACTAAGGAGCCATCTGCTCAGGAGTGCAAGTAGCAGGAGTCTGTGCTCCTCCCCCATCCTAAAAGACGACTGGTGTTACAAGAAGTATGCCTTCCTGGGTGACACACTCCATAAGGCCCACTAGACGGACCAGAGAATCCTGAAGTACCGCGGTAGCAATGAACCCCTCTGGAACCTGGGCTGGCCCGCTGGAATGGTCTGGGCCAGAACCTCATCCTAAAACTCTACTTGAGGCTCTGCTGCTGGTGCTGCTGCTCGAGCTCTAGTCTGAGCCCTGCCCCTGCCTTGGCCTCTAGCATGGCCTCGGCCTCGTCCTTTGTCCCTTGTGGGAGCTGCCACTGGGATTCAGGCTGTCGATCAGCGGATGAAGCAATACGTGTTGTCGCCATCTGTGAAAGAACAGAGTAGAAGTTCAATTAGCATTAACAAAGTCAAATCGCATGACAAAGAAGAATAGATTGTGAAGTTATTCCTAAACTCTATAGCCTCTGGGGGATAAGCATAGATGTCTCTGTACTGATCCCTCCGACTCTACCTAGCTTGTTCTTGAATTGTGAGACCTAGAAACCTAGTGCTTTAATACCAACTTTTCACGACCCGGATTAACCACCTTCTAGAATCGTGTTGGAGCCTACTCGTGAAAGCTAGGCAAGTCGACAGTTACAGTTTTACCACAATTATTACTAATCAAACAGAAATAGATAATAACTACGACCAAACAAATATGAAATGCGGAGGTGATCTAACAGTTCAACAACTCTAGTACATAACTACCCCAGTGATCTGGTGTCACAATCCACGAACATCTAAGAATTTCTACAAATATAAGTTTGAAAGTACATCTGTTCTCAAAGTAGAAACAAAAAGGAAAGACCAAAAAAATGGTGGAAAGGGGGACTCCAGGCTCTGCAGACGATGGAAGATCTACCTTGGGTCTCCCTAGACTGAAGGCAGCAACCTTAAATCTACTCACAAGGTCCGACATCAAAATCTGCACAAAAAGTGCAGAGTGCAGTATCCGTACAACTGACCCCATGTACTGGTAAGTGTCGAGCCTAATCTTGGCGAAGTAGTGACGAGGCTAGGACACGACAACCATATAAACCCGTGCAGTTAAATCATATATGAGTAGAACAATAATAATACAAAAGTATCAGATAAAGATGGGAAGGGGAAACATGATGCGGGGGATATCAAATTCTGACAGTAATTCGACAGAGAAGCAAAATAAACACCATATTCAAATAAACAGGAATAATGAAATAGTAACACGTGCACGACATCACCCATCATGCTTTTATTCTCGTCCTCACCATAAGAAATAACAGAAACAGCACGACATCACCATTCGTGCATTAACTCTCATAATCATGGCATGACATCACCCTTCGTGCATTAACACTCACAGAAATAGGCACGGCATCACCCGTCGTGCATTAACACTCTTCCTCACCCAAACAATAGAAACAATAATATCCCGGCAAGGGAATCATCTATAACCGATCTCGTTTCAATAGTTAATTTCACAATGTAAGTCTCAACTCGAGTCAATAATCAACAACTATCCAATACTAAGATAATATCATAAAACTTGTTCAACATGGGGAATCATCAGTTTAAGCATGAATAGTACATAATAAGAAACACAACGGTCACAGTTTAAGACTCACTAGCATGCTCAACATCATCGTATAGATACTCGTTGCCACACCTATACGTCATAATCAACATTAACACGTAGCAAATAGGACAAAAACTCCTATTCCCTCAAGCTAAGGTTAGACCAAATACTTACCTCGATTCCACGGCCAAAATCAAGCCTCAATTACCACTTTTCCTTTGATTTCCACTTCCAAACCGCCCGAATCTATGCATAACTAACTAAAATTAACATCAATTAACGCTAAATAAACCAATTCTTATGCATGAGTATAGATTTCCTAATATTTTCCCCAAAAAGTCAAAAACCGACCCCAGGTCCACTTGATCAAAACTCAAAGTTTGAACCAAAATCCGGCTACCCATTCACCCACGAGTACAAATATGTAATTAGTTTTGAAATTCGACCTCAAGTTGAGGTCCAAATCCATAATTTTTGAAATTCTTAAATTCTACCCAAGAACACCTAATTTCCTATGAAAAACCCTAGATTTGAGATAAAATCACGTAAAAAGATGAAATAGACTGAAGAAAATGAGTTAAGATTCATTTACCTATTAAAATCGCCCATTGGAGTTTAAGTTCTGAAAATTTAAAGAATGAATGAAGAATCCCGTCCAAGACCCAACTTAACAGGAGCAAATGTCGCAATTGCGACCCGATCTTCGCAATTTTGAAGCTCGCAATTGCGAAGGTTCACCACAATTGGGAGAACCATTACACCACTGCTGTCTTCGCAATTGCGAAGAAATATTTGCAATTGCGAACACCAACCTCTGCAATTGCGACTAAAAGATCTCAAATGCAATCACCTCCTTCCCAGACTCTCTTCGCAATTGCGAAGTTATGTTTGCATTTGCGAACTATGCCGGCCCAGGCCTTCTTCGCATTTGCGATAAAGGCCTTAAAATTGCCATCACTATTTCTCCGCAATTGCGAACTCAGGTCTCACAATTGCGAGATCAGAGGCCAACACCAGAACTGTAGCACCTGCAATTTTTTTCCAAGTCCAAAACACTCCGTAGCCTATCCAAAACTCACTCGAGCCCTCGGGGCTCCAAACCAAACATGCACACAAGTCTAGAAACATCATACGAACTTGCTCGTGCAATCAAATTGCAAAAGTAACATCTCAAACAACGAATTTAACACAAAAACTCATAATTTTCTTAAGATAGTTCAAAATTTCTATTTTCTCAACCAAGGGTCCGATTCATGTCATATCAACTTCGTTTCTTACCAAATTTTACAGACATAACTTAAATACCATATTAAACATGTATCGGGCTCCGGAATCAAAATTCGGGCATGATACCATCAAGTTCAAACATTATTCAATTTCTAAAACTCCTTATATTTTCCTGCAAATAATTTTCTTAAAAAATTCATATCTCGGGCTAGGGACCTCGGAATTCGATTCCGAGCATACGCCCAGGTATCATATTTTACTACGGACACTTCGGAATTGTCGAAACACGGGTCCGAGTCCGTTTACCCAAAACGTTGAACAAAGTCAACTTTCATCAATTTTAAAGGCAAATTTCCATATTTTTTTTAAATTTCTCATAAAAGCTTTCTGGAAATGCGCCCGGACTGCGCACACAAATCAAGGTGGAAGAAAATAAGGTTTTCAAGATCTCAGAACCCGAATTCGGATTCGCAAACAGAAGATGACCCCTTGGGTCATCACACAGTAGCATCAATTCCTGAATTCTTTTATATGTTAGTTTTATAATTTTATATGTTAGTTTGTAAATTAAATTATATTTTTTTATAAAAATATATTCACATATAGGTTTCAAGCTCCATATTTGGAGCCAGTAGCACCAATTATCCTGAATTCTTGTATGTTTTATTTTTATTATAATTTTATATGTTAGTTTATATATTAGATAATTAATTTTAAAATTAAATATTCAAAAAAGGGTTTCCGGCCCGATATTTATAGCCCAGTAGCACTTATTTATCCTGAATTCTTCTATTTGTTAGTTTTATTATTTTACATGTTAGTGTTATAATATTATATGTTTGTTTGTAAATTAATAATTTATTTTTATAACTATATAATATTTAATTATTAAATATTCATATATGGGTTCCCGGCTCCATAAGTTCGATCCAGTAGCACCAAATATATGTTGAATATAATTGGAGAGAGTTTGTGTTTGATCTATCAGTTATTTTGACGTATTTTTGAGTATAAGAGACACTTAAACTACAGGAAAACTACGCTAAAAGGAACTATATTTTACTAAACCAAAAGGCACTACATTAAACTATGCTAAAAGGCACGATATTTTACTATGCTAAAAGGCATTACATCCCCTAAAAGGTATTCCGATTTACTAGTCTTTAAGCAAAAAAATAATTTTAACCAGATAAAATACAATAAATACATTGTAATCACAAAAATACATATAAAATAATAGTAGTAATTTATTAATATTTTTATTAACATATAATAACGATATAAAAAGTTTTACATATT
Organism: Nicotiana glauca; assembly: GCA_026770625.1. Classification (NCBI taxonomy): domain Eukaryota; kingdom Viridiplantae; phylum Streptophyta; class Magnoliopsida; order Solanales; family Solanaceae; genus Nicotiana; species Nicotiana glauca. The sequence goes on along the minus strand of MU727176.1, from coordinate 147,609 downwards.
TTTTACAACATTAATATCTTAGTTCGGATAAAGATAACATACCAATTTAATCGCAAAAAATAAAAAACAATATACAACACATTTAAAATAATTAATATGCATTATTTATACGAGTTTGGACATAAACTCGGAATACCTTGATTGATTTATGTTTTTCGAAAAGTTGAAGATTTGAAATTTTGACTCTAAAACAAACAACCCACAACAATAGAAGGCTTGGCTAGGATGTGGGACCAACTTTGATTAATTTTTGTGGGACGGGTGGGGTCCACTCGAGTTTTTTATTATTTTAATTGGGGGGGGGGAGGGGGACCGCTGCTAAGCTTTTAAAAATGGGGGAAACAATCTGTAAAGAAACGTGGGGGAAAGGGGAGAGGATGAATCTTATATAGGTAAACAGCGGTTTAATACCGCGTTTTATATAAAACGTGGTACTGAATCGCGCTTTATATAGTAGTTCTTTTTTCAGCTACTATGTAAAATACGGTTTTCTAAAATATTTTATATAAAATGCGGTTTGCTAAAGCGTTTTATATAAATCGTGATTGCTACTTCTGTGATTGGTTCAGGATTTGGAAGAGTTTTGGGGTAAAATATGTCCATTTAATTCCTTAGGATTTTCTTAAAAGGATAAGTTTGACTTTGGTCAATATTTTGAGCAAACGGACCCAGATCCATAATTTGATGATCCCGGAGGGTCCGTAGGAAAATATGGGACCTGGGCGTATGCCCAGAATCGAATTTTGAGGTTCCAATCCCGAGTAAAAAATTTTTACTAGAAATTGTTAATCTCAAGTTTTAAGGATTTAAAGAAACTAAGTAATCAGTGATTTTCGGTATCAGGCTCGTATTTTGGTACCGAAGCCCAGTACAGGTCCGCAATATCATTTAAGACTTACCTGTAAAATTTGGTGTCATTCCAAGTAGTTTTAGGGCGTTTTGGCCCGTTGAATGAAAATTAAGAACTTGAAGTTCACAAGTTTGATTCATTTGGTTTTAGGGGTTGATTTCTAGATTTAGTGTTGTTTCAGGTATTCCGAAGGTTCGAGTAGGTCCATCTCGTGATTTCAAACTTGTTGGTATGTTCGGGCGGGGCTTGGGAGCCCCGAGCGTCAATAGGAAGAGGTTCGAGTGAAGTGGAAATTTTGGAATAAAGCTAAAGGATTGCTACTTCTGTCATAACCACATCTGTGGTTCTTGGACCGCAGATGTGGAACCGCAGATGCGGCCTTCCAATCACAGAAGCGGCCCGGGGCGACCAGGCCATTTTCGCAAATGCGGCTCCCAAGCCGCAGATGTGGTTCTAGCCTCCCCTCCCCTTTTCGCAGATGCAGTCAAATTTTTCGCAGATGCGGGACCGCATCCTTGCCGCAGAAGCGAAAATCACTGAACTAGTGAGGTTCATTAAAGACGGGTTTTAAGATATTATTTTTACATTTTTACTCCTCCTTTAGGCGATTTGGGAGCTTTATAGAGAAGGTCTTCACTTAGCATCAAGTAAGTTTGTTCCAACCATCATTAGTTTAATACTTGTATTTTAGGTAGATTAAACACTAGAAATTAGGTAAAATCAAGGGGTTAGAGCAAGACCTAGGGTTTTAATAAAACTTAGGTTTAACCATGAATTTTTTTTGAAATGAATTAAAAATTATATATTATTGATCCTTAGGTTGTAGAGAACAACTTCCTTCGAAAAATTTCGGAATCCGGGCACGGGGACCCGGGGTCGGATTTTCGGAAAACTTGTGTTAATGGTTGGAAATTTCTTAAATAGCTAGAATTCGATCCTATGAGCCTATATTAACTAGTTCCTACTTTGTTTAACTAGTTTGGGATCGTTCGGCTCCAAATTGATGTCTTGGACTTGTTCTGGGCATTTGGAGTGCACTTTGGAGCGAGGTGAGTTTTCTTTCTAACCTTGTAAGAGGGAATTGTCCCCATAGGTATAATAATTGAATTATTTATCAGTATATTTGGAGGCTACATACGTACTAGGTGACGGGAGTCCGTACGTAGCGACTATTATGTTAAGTCCGGGTAGTCTAGGACCCATAAACATGTTCTATGTGATATTCTAGTACGTGTTGATAAATTCGAATTAGTATGAACTATTTTGAGTAAGAAGAATGAGACTAGAGAATGACCCTTATCCTATTTGGTCTTTTAAAGGAAAATATTTGGTATTTCTGTGTATAGTTACTCCCTATATATATGTTAATTTTTATTGTTGCTTGTTAAAAAGCTTATTTCTATTCGACCGCGTCGCACGGGTGAATTGCGAGCGGGGTAATAGATGCATCTATGGTTCGAGCCGTTCGACCCTCGACAGTGCACATTTTATTTTATGTTGGATTGGGCCGTGCGTCCCACGGTGATTATTTGCGCATGTTTTGCTTAGAAATTCTTCGAGGGATGAGTTTTATATTTGCTTAGACTATAGACAAGCATCCATGTTAGTGCTTGGGAAAGAATTGTACTCCATGATTGTTAAATGTTAATAACTTGAGATATCCATGCTTATTATAAACTCTTCTCATATTAATTGACCCTAGTAAGTATCGAGTCGACCTCTCGTCTCTACTTCTTCGAGATTAGACGTGATACTGACTGGGTACATATTGGTTATGTACTCATACTAAACTTCTGTACTTAATCGTACAGGGTCTGAGGCAGGTACATCTTGCTATTAGTAGGGTGCGCATCATTAAGCAGATTCGAGACTCCTACAGTGAGCTACTTCCCTTCCATGCCGATCAGCTGCTTGAAGGAGTTTTCTTATGTATTTATGCTGTCTATTCTGTTCAGACAGTAGGGTAGTGTATTTTGTTGTATATTCTACTAGTTGTCCATTACTTGTGATACCGGGTCTTGACACACACACTAGTGGACATTATTGTTTTGGGGTTGTATGATTATTATGATTTTTATCATCATTTCTGATCTATTTCCAACTTAAAGAATTATTTCAATTATTTTGGGGTTTAAATGATCAAAAGTTTAATTTGTATTTTTCCGTGTTGGCTTGCCCAATAATGGCGTTGGGCGCTATCATGACCTATTATGAAAATGGGTTGTGACAATGTGGTATTAGAGCACTAGGTTCACGTAGATCTCACAAGTCATGGGAAAACCTAATAGAGTCTTATGGATTGGTACAGAGACGTCTGTATTTATCTTTGAGAGTCTATAAGGTTTTAGGAAAACTAATCTTTATTCATCTCATCTCGTGCAGTGGTCAGTGTACTAAGTTCCTTCTCTATTCTTTTATAGATGGTGAGGACACGTACGACTGATGTTCCAGACCCGGGCAGAGCTGCTCCCCCCGTTGCTCGAGGCCGAGGCAGAGGCCGGGGGAGGGCATCGACTCGTGGTGGGGGACGAGGGCATCCCAGAGTGATTCCAGTTGCACCACCAGCAGATCCCACGGGAGATCCTATTATTGAGGAGCAGGGCAAGGTGCCCGCAGCTGAGCCTACCCGGCAAATTTTATGACAGCATCGGGATTTCAGGAGGTCATGGGCCACATGCTACAATTCATGGATACTATGACTCAGGGTGGTTTATTTCCAGCAGATCCAGCTACATTACATGCAGGAGGGGGACCACAGACCCCTACTGCTCAAGTTCCAGGACATGAAGCCGTAGTGTAAAGACTCTGGGTGCACTACCCGCAAATAGGGCCTAATTAGTTGTCACAATGGTGCCCCAGCCCAAACCAGTTGTGGATAGTGACCCGTAAAAGCTATTGGACCGATGGACTAGACTTCACCCTCCGGTCTTCAAGGGTGAGAGACATGAGGATGCCCAGGATTTTATCGACATGTGCAGGGACAGACTGTACAATATGAGGATATTGGAGTCACATAGAGTTGACTTTTCTGCTTTTCAGCTAGAGGGCAGGGCCCATAGATGGTGGCAGTCCTATGTTCTTGGCAGGCCAGCGGGTTCTCCTCCCCTCACCTGGGGTCAGTTCACCCAGTTATTTTTGGATAAGTATATTCCACCCTCAGAGAGGGAAGAGCTACAACACCAGTTCGAGCATCTTGAGTAGGGCCAGATGTTTGTGACCGATTATGAGGCGAGGTTCTCTGAGTTGTCTAGCCATGCACTCATGATACTTTCCAGAGATGCAGAGAGAGTGCGAAGATTTGTTGTGGGGTTGCATCCCGGTATTCGAGCTAGCATGGCCCTAGAGGTGGAGATAAGTACTAAGTATCAGCTAGTAGTAGAAATTGCTCGCAGGATTGAGGGGTATTGCCTGAAGGGTAGAGAGCAGCTTCAGCAAGACAAGAGGGCCCGGTTTTCAGGAAAGTTCATAGGTGCCCCAGCTAGGGGTAGAGGTAACTCCGGGAGGGGCGAGCCTAGCAGACCCTCATATTCAGCACCACCACCCCCCTCCCTGAGGTGCTCCAGTGAGATCTTATTTCAGTATGATGCCGGAGAGTTCTTACCACCCACCAGATATTCAGGGTTCCTCTGGCGGATATTCAGGTTATCAGAATTCTTCTAGTGCTCACTTCAACGCTATGCCAGAGAGTTCCTATCGCCCACCGGCCATTCAGGGTTCTTCCAGTAGGTATACGGGTTAGCAGGCTCAGACTCTAGGGTAGTAGGCTATGGTACTGAGAGTGTGCTACAAGTGTGGAGATTCGCGTCATCTAAAGAGGACCTGGCCCATGCTTCGGGGCAAGGCAGTACAACAGGTTCAGTAACCCATGATTTCAGCACCAGCTGCCCAGCCACCTAGAGGTGGAGGACAGGCTGGTCGGGGCTAACCTAGAGGTGGAGGTCAAATGGGGAGAAGTTAGCCAGCTACTGCTCAGTCAGGCAGGGGCCAGCCAGCCGGCGCTCCAGCTAGATTCTATGCTCTTCTGCCTAGACCAGATGCATTAGCCTCAGATGCCGTAATCACATGTATTATTTCTATTAGTGGTAGAGATTCTTTGGTATTATTTGACCCAAGGTCTACTTATTCATATGTATCATCTCTGTTTGCTCGTTTCCTGGGTATTACTCCTGAGCCTTTGGGCACTCCTATTCATGTGTCCCCTCTTGTGGGTGATTTTGTGGTTGAGGATCGGGTCTACCGGTCCTGTATGGTCACGTTCTGTGATTTCGAGACTAGAGCAGACCTCCTGTTGCTTGATATAATCAATTTTGAGGTCACCTTAGAATGGACTGGTTATCTCCATATAACGCCGTCCTAGATTGCCATGCCAAGACTGTTTCACTAGTGATGCCAGGATTGCCGAGGTTGGAGCTAAAAGGTTCCACAGCTGATACACCTTGTCGGGTTATTTCTTTCCTGAAGGCTCGATATATGGTGAGAAGGGGTATTTGGCTTATCTAGCTTATGTTCGGGACACCACCGCAGAGTCCCCGATGATAGATTCAGTTCCAGTGATTGGAGAGTTCGTCGATGTTTTTCTTTCTAATCTTCCTAGCATGGCACCGGATTGTGATATTGATTTCTGTATCGATTTGGCTCAAGGCACCCAGCCTATATCTATTCCACCATACCGTATGGCTCCTAAAAAGTTGAAGGAGTTGAAGGAGCAGCTCGAGGAGTTGTTGGCGAAGGGGTTTGTTAGGCCCAGTGTGTCACCTTGGGGTGCACCAGTGTTATTTGTGAAGAAGAAGGACGAGACTATGCGGATGTGCATTGACTACCGCCAGTTGAACAAAGTTACCATCAAGAACAAGTATCTGTTGCCTCGTATCGATGATTTGTTTGACCAGTTGCAGGGTGTGAGAGTGTTCTCTAAGATATATCTGAGGTCAGGGTACCATCAACTGAAGATTCAGGACTCGAATGTTCCTAAGACTGCATTCAGGACTAGGTATGGCCATTATGAGATTCTGGTGATGTCTTTTGGATTGACTAATGCCCCAGCAACATTTATGGATTTGATGAACATGGTGTTCAGGACTTATATTGATTCCTTTATCATCGTCTTCATTGATGACATCTTAATATACTCACGAAGTCTGGGGGAGCACGACCAGCATCTGAGAGTAGTGCTCCAGACCTTACGAGAACAGAAGTTATATGCTAAGTTCTCCAAGTGTGAGTTTTGGGTAGAGTCCGTGGCATTCTTGGGACATGTTGTGTCAGGAGAGGGTATTAAAGTGGATCCCAAGAAGATTGAGGCAGTTTAGAGTTGGCCACGTCCTACTTTAGTGACCGAGATCAGGAGTTTCCTGGGGCTAGCAAGTTATTACCAGCTATTTGTGCACGGCTTTTCATCTATTGCATCACCTTTGACTAGATTGACCCAGAAGGGTGTTCTATTCCGCTGGTCCGATGATTGTGAGGAGAGCTTCCAGAAGCTCAAGACAGCCTTGACTACAGCACCAGTCCTTATGTTGCCTTCCGATTTAGGGATGTATATAGTGTATTGTAACGCTTTGTAGGTTGGCTTGGGTTGTGTATTGATGAAGGAGGGGCGAGTTATTGCATATGCCTCCCATTAACTAAAGATTCACAAGAAAAATTATCCTGTGTACGATCTGGAGTTGGCGGCGATTGTTCATGCTCTTAAGATATGGAGGCACTACTTGTACGGGGCTTCAAGTGAGGTTTATACTGATCATCACAGCTTGCAGCATTTGTTCAAGCAGAGGGATCTTAATTTGAGGCAGCGCAGGTGGCTTGAGTTACTAAAGGATTATGACATCACCATTCTTTATCATTCGGGCAAGGCGAACGTGGTCGCGGATGCCTTGAGCAGAAGAAAATAATAATAATAATTTAATTCTATAATTAGCGTCTCTCGAAACTTTTATAAATTTGAGGAGTTTTATAATCTTTCCTTCTTAAAAACATTCGTCCTCGAATGTTACTAGGGCATTATTCTTATGCTAACAATGATCCTTTGGTCCTTGAAACTCTTAAATTTTCATAGCAATACTCACTCTTCCAAAGGTCTCAAAATTTCGCCTAACTCCCTGAATTTTCAAAAATTTTGGCAGAGTTTCCCTTGTAAATTGGACTGTCCAAAAAATATCCTTGTCACAAATACCACTACTACACCAACAACAACCAAATATACCATAACAGGCCATTCATGGCACCATACACAGCTCACAAATTAATTATTCACACTCCGGCAAGGAGGTATCACAATAACCAACAAGAATCTAAAGCAAAATACTTTAGCAAAAGTAAATCACTTTAATGAGTTAAATGAACTCTGGCATGGCAATAAATTGTTAAATAACTAAATATGACAAAAACTAAATTACTTCAACAACTAAGTATAATATAGCAAGGACATAAACACATTCTAACTTGTATTTAACAAATAAAATATTAATACCAAACCAAACCTAGGTTCACATACCTTTTTCCTCAAATAAATATGGATATTTTTCTCGTATATCTTCCTCGACATAAGTCAAGCCTTCTTTAATTTCGATGGTATCGGCAAGTATTATATGCGACTCATCATGAATGTACTTTCTAAACATAGACATATGAAAGACAGCATGAATAGAGGACAACTCAACGGACAACACTAGCTCATAAGCCACGTTTTCCTTCTTTTCTATAATCTCATAAGGTCCAATAAATCTAGGACTAAATTTCGTCTTCTTACCAAACCTCATAACTCCTTTCATTGGTGAAACTTTCAAAAATACCTTGTCACCAACCATGAAATCTAAGTCACGTTGCCTCTTGTCAGAATAGGACTTTTGACGACTCTGAAGCGCTTTCAATCTTTCTCTGATTAGCTAGATTTTTTTTAAGGCCTCCTAAACAAACTCTGAACCAATCAACGGCACCTCTGCTGGTTCAAACCAACCCACTGGAGACCTACATCTTCGCCCATACAATGCTTCAAAAGGAGCCATACCAATGTTGTCCTGATAGCAGTTATTGTAAGAAAATTCTATAAGTGTCAAGTGATCATCCCAATTACCTCCAAAATCTATAACACATGCCTGCAACATATCTTCAAGAGTCTGTGTGGTCCTTTCTGCATGTCCATCGATCTGTGGATGGAAATCAGTGCTCAAATTGACCTTGATACCTAATCTTTTCTGAATTGCCTGCCAAAAATGTGCCGTGAACTAAGGGCCTCTGTCAGATATGATTGAAATTAGAGTACCATGCAATCAGACTATTTCTTTGATGTATAGCTGCGCATGCTGCTCTGCGGAATCAGTCATCTTTACTAGTAGAAAATGCGCGGACTTTGTCAGTAGGTCTACAATAACCCAAATTGAATCATGCTTACGGTATGTGCGAGGTATACCTACTACGAAATACATATTAATCATCCCCCATTTCCACTGTGGTATCTCTATATCTTGAGCTAGGCAACCAGGCCTCTGATGCTCGGCTTTGACTTGCTGGCAATTCAAACATTTAGCCATATGATCTGCTACTTGCTTCTTCATGAATTTCCACCAATACAACTCTTTCAAGTCCAGATACATTTTGGTAGCACCTGAGTGGATAGAGACCTCGAACTGTGAGCTTTTTCCATTATGGCCATCCTAAGACCATCTACATCAGGCACACATAACCGATCATTCAACTTTAAAATTCTGTCACTTCCTAGAGTGAAAGCAGTTATTTCTTTGTTTCTGACTCCTTCTTTTAACTTCACTAAGTACGGATCTTCGTTTTGCTTAGCCTTAACATGTTCAACAAGGGAGGATTGCGCTAAGGCATAAGCAGTTATACCTCCTTCTCTGGTCTCATCCAATCTAATTCCATCAGTCGCCAATTTTTGAATTTCTCTACCCAAAGTTCGCCTTTGTACTGGAAGATGGGCCAAGACAACTATTGACTTCGTACTAAGTGCATCCGCTACCATATTAGCTTTGCTGGGGCGATAAAGGATATTGGTATCATAATCCTTCAATAGCTCGAGCCACCTTATCTGTCTCAAATTTAATTCTTTCTATTTGAAAATGTACTGGAGGCTTTTGTGATCTGTAAACACTTCCGAATGCTAGCCATAAAGGTAGTGTCGCCATATCTTTAATGCAAACACCACTGCTACAAGCTCCAAGTCGTGTGTGGGGTAGTTCTTTTCATGATTCTTTAATTGCCTGGAAGCATAAGCAATAACATTTCCATCTTGCATAAGAACACAACCAAGACCCATTCTGGAGGCATCATAGTACACTGTGAACCCACCCGAATCTGTCGACAAGGTTAACACAGGTGCAGTGGTCAACCTCTTCTTTAACTCTTGAAAACTCTACTCACAAATGTTTGACTACTGGAACATAACTGCTTTCTGAGTCAACTTAGTTAATGGAGCTACAAGTGAGGAAAACCCCTCTATAAACCTTCTATAGTAGCCAACCAATCCAAAGAAACTCCTGATTTCGGTTGGTGTTGTTAGCCTAGGCCAGTTCTTGACTGCTTCTGTCTTCTGATGATCTACTTTAATGCCTTCACTAGATACCACGTGGCCTAAGAATGCCACTTACTGTAATCAGAACTCACATTTTGAAAACTTGGCATAAAGCTCATTCTCTTTCAAGGTTGCAAGGCTATTCTGAGGTGTTCTACACAATCTTCCTTGCTCTTAGAGTATACCAAAATATCATCTGTAAACACGATAATAAAGGCATCAAGAAATGGCTTGAAAATAATGTTCATGAGGTCTATGAATGCAGCTGGAGAATTCGTAAACCCGGAGGACATTACTAGAAATTCATAGTGCCCGTAGCGAGTTCTAAAGGCTGTTTTAGATATATCTTCTTCTCTGATTCTCAACTAATGGTACCCCGACCTCAAGTCTATTTTTGAAAACTACTTTGCACCCTGAAGTTGATCAAATAAATCATCAACTCCTGGCATTGGGTACTTGTTCTTAATGGTAACTTTATTCAACTGCCGATAGTTGACGCACATTATGAGAGGCCCATCTTTCTTCTTGACAAATAGGACCGGGGCGCCCCACGGTGAACCACTCGACCTTATATAGCCCTTGTCAAGGAGGTCTTTCAACAGTTCTCTCAACTCATTAAGTTCTACTAGAGCCATCCTAGGAGGTATAGATATGGGCTGAGTGCCTGCCATGAGATTAATGCCAAAGTATATGATTCTTTTAGGAGAAAGTCTGGGAAAGTCATCTGGAAAAACTTCTAGAAATTCTCTAACAACTGGCACAGACTGAAGAGCTGGTAGTTCTGATTCTGGATTAAAGATGTGAGCCAAATAGGTGAGACACCCTTTACCGATCATTCGTTGTGCCTTAAGGTAAGAAATAAACTTATCTACAAGTGATGCTGAACTACTATTCCATTCTAAGACTTATTCATTTGGAAATTGGAACCTAACTATTTTGGAATGACAATGTAACATGGCATAGCAGGAAGACAACCAATCCATACACATGATCACATCGAAATCCACCATTTATAATTCTATGAGATCGGCCTTGGTGTTGCGACCTTGGACAAAAACTATACAACCTCTATAGACTCTTGTGACTTTCATAGACTCGCCTACTGGAGTATATACTGGGAATGGATCACTAAGTTGTTCAGGTTCTAGCCCGAGGTTAATTGTAAAGTATGGAGTCACATATGAAAACGTAGAACCTGGATCCGTTATGACATAAGCATTATGTGAGCAGACTAAAAGTATACCTGTAATAACTTCTACAGATGCCTCTATACTCTGACGATCAAGTGTAGCAAACAAACGGGGTTGTCCCCCTCCCTGAGTAACTTGATCTGCACCTCTGCCTGCCCCATGCCCGGTCTGATTATAAGAACCACGAGCCTGAGGTAGTGTAACTGCAGTAGCTGAGGAACTAGAAGGACGAGTTGATCAACCACTGAAATTACATCGCAACTTTGGGCAGTTGGCCTTTATATGACCAATGTCTCCACAATGATAGCAACCATGAAACCCGAGCTTGCACAGACCTGAATGTTACCGCTTACATGTTCCACAAAGGCCTTGTTGGTGTGAATGTTGCTCAGCATGACTCTGGATATGTGAGGATAATTTCCTAAAATTCTGATTCTGGCGAGACTGGTTTCCATTACTCTGAGTACGTCTGAAGGAAGAACCACCACCTGACTGATGACTGGACTGTGCTGGTGCTAATGACTCCTTATTAGAGGAGTCCCTTCCATCTCTACTAGATGTACCATAAACCAACCCGCTGTCCGGGATTTCTTGTTATGCTTTTTTTCTTCTCTCATTTATTGTCTGTCTTTTTCTAAGTGCTTGGCGAATCCCACAATAGAGGAGAAAGCTGTCATTCCTACCGCTGCAGTTGATGTCGTATCTTTAATGTGGTAAGCCAAACTGCCAACAAACCTGCGAATCTTTTCTTTTTCTGTCTTAACCATGTGAGGAGCATGCTTAGCTAACCTTATGACTTCCATGTAGTACTCTTGCACACTTTTATTTCCTTGCTTGGGCTGTTCGAACTTTGTAGCCTTAGCTTCCCTATCCTCTTCCGGGATAAAGTTAGCCATGAAGGCCCCTTCAAATTCTTCCCAAGTAGGTGGACCATCATCTTCATCTCTTTCCTTTTCCCACAACCAAGCACCGGCCATATCTCTAAGCTGGTAAACAGCCAGCTCCACAACTTCATCATCAAATGCTTTCATCGCTCGGAGGGCTTTCTTCACACCCTCCAGCCACAATAGTGGATCATCATCAACTATAGAACCATGGAACACTAGAGGACTCAACTTCAAAAATTCATTCACTCTTGAGGACTCATAATTATTCTCTCTATTTGATTGAGGTGGAATCTCATCTCTTCTCTCGTTCTGGTTGGCCATGAAGGCTTTAAACATCTCCAAAGCACTGTTGACTGCATTAAATATCTAACCCACCTCTGGAGATATAGTTGTCTGAGCCGGAGCTACTGTTGGGGCCGGCGCTGGATCTAGAGGTACTGGATCATTATGCTCCACCCCTTCTTCATGTTCAACTCGGGGTACTTGAACGCCCTTGTGGATTTACCCTTCCTTTTCTTAGTTGAAGCCTTTTTAGTTCTGTCTTGAGCCACAATAGTAGCAATAGTTTCTTGAGCAGAATAATGAGTGTCGGTGTCATAGTTGTGAGTACGAGACATTTCTGTGAGTTTTGGAGAAATGAATACATTAAATAATTTCTTAAAGGTAGGATCTACTGCACGATCTAAAGTATGAGCAAAAAATGAGACTTTTCCTAAATGCTTGTAGCCTCCTGTTTATAAGTATGTCGCGTTTCATACCCATAAATAAGACTCTACTAACCGGCACACAATCACTAAACATGACTGAGCTAACCATCTACGCTTATCAAATCTATTATAACTTCAAACTTTACATGCCACAAGGCACTACTATAACCAGATACTTTTAAATAATTTAAATATCTAAAATAAGCCAACTTCAAAACTTTATTTGTAGTAACCAATGAAATACTGCTAAGTTATTATAAAAAACATTTGAATCTTAACCCACCGACTATGTCTACGAAGCCTCTGTTGATAAACTGACGCACTGCTCAGGACATGAGATTTCTTGGCCAGTTCTCTAAGTAAACAAAGAAATAGCCAAATAAAAATAACTCTAAGGAATACTCCACGAACAAAAGCGGAGCTCACCAAAAGCACTGGAAGAAAGGAATTCCTAACCCGTAGCATGCTCGCCTGCAAAATTGATTCCTACATTGTACCACAGACAAACGTAGGTTCCCAAAAGAGAACGTCAGTGCCATCCATTGTACTCAGTGAGTCTCAATGACAGGGTACGAAACTTTAATAACATACACATTACGAGCAAAGATTCTAAATGCATATAAAACATAAAGCGTATAAGAACATTTCTAAAATAATTGCATAATAGCAGTATATGAATATTCCAAAGGAAATTATTTTCTTTTTCTTTCTTATAAAAAAATACTTTATTTTATACTTTGGGAGTTCTAACTATCCTAACTTAATTCTGTCTCAGTCACCGAGTGATCGGCACGGGTTCGATCCCAACCTGATCGAATAGGCCCATTCCACGAGGTACCACTCGCTTCATGATTCTCATCGCTCATATATCATAACTTAGCATAGCTAAGTAAATTCTCAGCAACGAGGCCCTCGGCTTGTGTGCTCCCTACCTTGGCACAAGTAGTTTCAGGAAGTCAACGCCTTGGTGAGGACCCTCGGCCTAGACGATGACCCCTTCTAAGAAAAAAGGATACTTCCAAAAATCTTTTCTTTCTAAAACTTCTTCTTGTGACTTTTCAAGTCTAAATCTTTCAAACATACTCATGCTGGAACCCTTAAATGTAAGGTATGGAATAAGAATGAAATAAACATTCAAAACTATTTTTAAAGATTCTTGGTTCTTCATGAAATTTTATTTTTCAACGTGAAAACAGCCTATAAGAATTACACAAAAATCTGAAAATTTACGGTCTCCACAACACGCACAATAGCAACTTAACAACTCTACACCTTCAAATAATGAATCAAAGTAGTAGCTTTTGGGAATTTTTGATTTTCGCAATATTTATATTAGTTTCTTGATAGATGTTGCAAGAAGTACTTCCATTCAATTGCATTCATTCATTAGTTCTGCATTACAAGAAAACACGCCAAAGACATGGTATTTATCTATAGGATATGCATGTTCATTGGATTAACTAAGTATCATAGAATCTTTTGATGTATATAGTTTAAGCACTAAAATAATTTTAAGCTAATAGGTACTCACCCACTTCAATTAAATAAATATAAACTCTTTTACGAAATTCATCAAACACCTTGTATGCGTGCTTTTGTGAGTTGAACCACTTTAGAAAAGGGTTATATCAACTCAGCTCAAAACTTCTCGAGCCAATACATAGGCCCCAGTTTGATTGACACCAGTCAAACAATCGATTCTACAACAACTAGTGCATTTTAATTAATTTTAAAGTTTCATACCTAAATATGAAATTTATTATTGATATAGAGGAATAAGGGAAATAACTATTAAATTCTTACCTATTACTACTGTAGGGTAATTGACCTTAGAGAATTTTACATATCTGAGTTCAAGAATTAGTAATTTGTAAGGAACCCTAGATTTTTCCGTTGCCTGGGTGAGTTTCTTGGCTCTTTGTTTGGTGAGTTTGTTCTGTTTTTGTCTAAGGCTTTTGCCTTCTAATCCTTTTCGTGAATAACAGAACCTTGTTCTATTTTCTTGAGGCTTGCCTTTTTGTTCCATCAGCCCTTTTATGAGCTTTAGGCCCCTTTTTCCTTTATTTTTTTAACTTAACTAATAATTAATAATACCCACTTTTAATAATTAATAATGCTAAAATTATTAGTATTTTTCTAATTGTATATCCAATTATTTAAGTGTGTGTGTGTATATATATATATATATATATATATATATAGGCAAGATGATAATAATAATAATAATAATAATAATAATAATAGTAATAATTTAATTCTATAATTAGCGTGTTTCAAAATTTTATAAATTTGAGGAGTGTTACAACCTAAAAAGAAAAATACAAGGGTTTTGGGGAAGCCTACTGAAATTTGCACACTCGTGAATCTTGGAGAAGATATTTTTATAGTAAAATTTAATAAGGAAGAAAATATGATTAGAGCCTTGAATAATGGTCCATGATTTATTAATGGATTTTTTCTATTAGTGCAATAATTAGAGCTTCAATTTGTTACAAGTGAAGCCAAACTATTATTCTTAGCAGTATGGATTCAATTGCCTCAACTTTCAATAGAGTTCTATGATGGTGTCATACTACAAAAAATTGGAAATAAAATAGGCAAACTATTGCGGATGGATTTCTGCACTTCATCAACACTAAGAGGTCCATATGCGATGTTATGTGTCGACGTTCCCATGGACCATTCATTATTATTGGGACCTATAAACACAAATACTATATTATGTAATAACTGCGGAAGATTAGGTTACAATCTCATCAATTGCCAATACTAAAAATTGCGTTCTGCCATGATCAACTTGCAGAAGGAAAATCACAGCTCCAGTGCACAGGATATAGGTGAAAGGGAATGGAAAATAGTATCCTTTGCTTAAAAAAGATACTCAGTACACGTCCCACAATCAACCAATTCAGCAACATCAGGTATTAATGCAAAATTATTTGATGCTGACACAAATAAGTATCTTAACACCCAAAAATTTAGGTACATTGAAAAGGAGGCTATTATTTTTACTGACTCGGTCAAGAAAATCAAGCTTGTTTCTTCGAAACCTGTTAATTTTTCCAAACAGGTCGTAGATACTACTAACAAATTTGCCCACCTAGTAGATTTACCCACAGTTCGTAATAAAACTATTATTTTAATACTAGACGATGTAGGGGTGTACATGGACCAGGTTGGTTCGGTTTTTATCAAAACCAAACCAAACCAATTATATCGGTTTAAATTGGTTCGGTTTTGTCGTGTTTTTCGGGTTTTCGGGTTTTTTTGTTACATGAATATTATTTCAATCTTACGTTATTAAAATTATAGATAAAACTTTGATAAGTGAATATATGTTTAGTAAATATGAAAAAAATTGACAAACATATGATCTATTAAAATATTCTAATGGGAGAAATATTTTAATAACACATGATAGTTATTTTCTTAGTCGTCTAACAATAATTTTTCGTTAATTTACGCTTTCAAGGTTAATACATGAGAGGATCCTAAATATTTCTACATTTTCTAAAGAAAAATCACTACAAAGTCTTAAAAATATAAATAAAATTTATATATTTATATGTCGGATTTGTTTGGTTTTTTTACTCAATACCAAACCAAGTCAAACTAAACTTAGCCGGGTTTTTTAATCGGTTTGGTTTGGTTTTCCGATTCGGTTTGAACACCCCTGACTAGATGGATTAAAATCCAACCAATGCATGCAAACGATAATGAACATTCCTAAGGAAATGTCCTTGTACGCGGAAGCAATTGCTGGAAATGGAACACCAATCATTGGAATACAAATTATTAAAACAAGGAAATATTACCAACTCTACTAATATTAATAGAATAAATCTACCTCCACAATTATCCAATACACTACCCAGCAACACTAGTAACACTTCTAATTATATAATGAGTCCAAAAAATACTTGGCTTTGCATGCAAAAGTCGACCGACAAATGGAAGAAACTATAGAACATGTGGACAAAGACAAATCTATCTTGTTAAAACCCATACGACACTCCACTCAAGCTCCATGCAAATAGACCCTGCTAGGAGAGGAAGCAACCTTACATCCCCATCATTACCTCCTAACCAAAATCAAAACATTACATCTTCCATTAAGAAAAATGCCAAGACTATCATTTACCGCAAGAAGAAGATAAAGATTCAGATTAGTACACGTCCCCTATCAACAGAGGAACCAAAGCATAGACAACCTACCACCACTCTAACCTCACCTACCAAATCAATCCCTCTTTTTCATATCTCCTCCTCCACTACAGAATTACCAACCAACTTCTTGGCTAGAAGCGGATCTTCTGGAATATGCCATCACCTTCAACATCCAAATCAATGGACAAGAGATGGTCATAATAATCCAAAACACATGCTATCTAGCCCAATTAATCTCGGAGGGAATACATCTAGCCATGAACAATTACACAAATCATATGGATCAACAATATACTTCACCCCTTAGCTCCCAACATGCACCACACACTGATATTAACAATGCAAAATCAGTAGAACCTTCCATAAATTACCAACCCACACATTCTCCTAAACCTACCAATACCTCC
>MU727176.1:14627-118890 GCA_026770625.1 Nicotiana glauca | reverse complement strand
GGGGGGGGGGGGGGGGGGGGTGGCAATTCCTTCTTCGCGATCGCCTAGTGCTGCCCGTTCCTTCTTCGCGTTTGCACTCCTTTTCTCACGTTTGCATTGTAGAACTAAGGGCTGATAGTTCAGTGGCCATTTACTCTTCGCGTTTGCGTGGCCTTGTTCGCGAATGCATAAGCGCGTTTCTTCCTCTTATGAGATAGCGTGTAGCTGGTCGCGTTCGCATAGGCCAATCAAGGAGCCCTTCATTTTTCTTCTTCGCGATCGTGTTCCATTTCTCGCAATCGCAATGAACAAACATTTGGGCAAAGAATTTAAAATGCAAAATCGAGGGTTTAGACCATAACTCATATTTTGGACTTTGGAGCTCGGGAGATTACGATTTTTGAGGGAATTTTTACCTGGGCAACTTGGGTAAGTGATTTTTACTCGGTTTAGACTAAATTCCATGAATCTTCACTTAAATTTATCCTTTAATTTCGGAATTTTGGTAGAAATTTGGGGAAAAGTTCTTAGACCAAGAGATTGGGTTTTTGATATCCGATTTGAGAGATTCTTATATGAATAGACTCATGTGAGTGTGAGGATTTCAAAAATATAAATTTTACCCGATTTCGAAACGTGAGCCCGAGGGGCGTTTTGGTTATTTTACCTAATTTTACGTATTAGCTTAGAATTAAATCGTAGAATCAGTCACTTGAAATATTATTTACGATATGCAACTGAATTGAATAGATTCGGGCCATTTGGAGTTGGATACTCGTAGCAAAGGCGTGGTTTGGGGTTGATTAGAGCTTTATTCGAGGTAAGTGGCTTGTCTAACCTTGTGTGGGGGACCTTTCCCCTTAGGATTATTATCATTGTAATTAAAATGCCTCGTACCTAAGGTGATGAGCGCGTACTTGAGCTAATTGTTGAAAATCTAATTTTTTTTAAAGTATTTCAATTGAGTTCCCTCTCCTGCTTCACTTATTAGTGCATTTAGCCTGTTGTTAGTTTAGAAAAGTATGTTTAGTAGACTTAATTGCCTATTTTATCGATTTGCCTTAATTGCAATATGTGAAGCATGCTAGGCTAGAATTATCTATTTACTTTGTACGAAATCTAGCTTTGTTGAATATTTTTGTGTTGCTGTACTATGTTTTACTTTGGGACTACGGGACGGTATCCCGGGAGCTCCCCTGTATATTTACTTTGGGATTACGGAATTGCATTCCGAGAGATCCCCCTGCACATTTATGAGTTGGACTACGGGACTGCACCTGGGAGATTCCACTAGATATGATATTTATATTTGGGGGCTAAAGGACGGTATCCTGGGATATCCCCGGTTATTATTTTGGAGCTGCGCTGTATTCTCTTACTATGTTTTTACTTTCCCTTATAGTAGTTGCTGCTGCCTTCATATTTGTATTAATCATTACATTGTTTAATTCATTATGTTAAACCCTGTATCTTATTTAACCTCAGTAGGGCCCTGACCTTCCTCGTCACTACCCAACCGAGGTTAAGCTTGGCACTTACTAAGTACTGCTGTGGTGTACTCATGCCTTTTTTGCGCATGTTTTTCATGTGCAGATCCAGGTACTTCTTCTCAGGCCTACCATCCTTGAGGGAGGCGACTACTTAGAGACTTCGAGGTACATCTGCCGCGTTCGCAGACCGAGGAGTCCCTTTCCATTCCTGCTTTCTAGTATTTAGCCCTTATGTACTTTCTGTTGTTATTAGACAAATTCTGGAGTTAGAGCGATGTAGTATTTCTCTTTCCTTAGCTTGTGATTCATGGGTTTCCAGGTCTTGGATTTGGATAATATCTTTGAGTTATATATATGGTGTATGCCGAGCGGCTCATTTGAACACTATTATTGCTCTATTTCTATTTTTTAAAATTGTTTTATTTCCGCAAGTTGGTTATGTTTCGCAAATTTAGGCTTACCTAGTCGTAGAGACTAGGTGCTGTCACGACAGTTCACGGAGCGTGAACTGGGGTCGTGACAAGATTGTATCAGAGCTCTAGGTTCATAGGAGTCACGGATCACAAGTCGGTTTATTAGAGTCTCGCTGATCGGTACGGAGACGTCTGTACTTATCTACGAGAGGTTATGTAACTGTTAGGAAAATTCCACTTCATTTGATTTCCTAGTCGTGCGAGATTTTTGATATCACAACTAAACTTCTATCTTTATATTCTCTCACAAATGGTGAGAACACGCGCTACCCGAGAGGATCAGGCACCCGCTCCCCCTACTACAGCCGTCAGAGGTTGGGGCCGGGGTAGAGGCCGAGGATGCGCTTGTATGCAGCTAGAGCACCCGCGTGAGCTGCCGCCGAGGTACCACCAGCAGTACCAGCCGGAGTCCAGATGCCTGATACGTTTGCCACTACTACTCCAGCTCTCTAAGAAACTTTGGCACAGTTTATGATCATGTACACCACTTTGGCTCAGGCAGGGTTGCTTCCCCTTGCTACAGCCACATCCCATGCCGGGGGAGGAGTACAGACTCCCGCCGCTCGCACTCCTGAGCAGCGAGTGCATGTTGAGCAGGTCCCCGAGGTTATTCCTGCGCTGCCCCCAGTACCAATTCAGCCCGAGGACATGGCAGTGGCTTTAGAGGATGACCAACGGAGACTTGAGAGGTTGAAGAAATATGATCCTCCTGTATTCAGTGGGTTAGAATTAGAGGATGCCTTGGGATTTCTAGAGGAGTGCTACCGTATCCTCCGTACTATAGGCATATCAGGATCGAGCGGGGTTTCCTTCACTACCTTCCAGCTTCTAGGAGCCGCCTATCAGTGTTGGCGTGCTTATGAGTTAGACAGTCTGGATGAGGCAGCTTCCGTAAATTGAGGCTTACCTAGTCGTAGAGACTAGGTGCCGTCACGACAATTCACGGAGGGCGAACTGGGGTCGTGACAAATATTTATAAATTACTTAAACAAAAACAACTTCTGGAAAATTTATATTTAAAAAGTGTTGGGAATCATTGAATTGACTTGACGATATTTTTATAATGAAATCCCAATTTATGCATATATTTCACTAATGAATAATTGCTTATTGCTAATATAATTATATTTTGCTCACTAGAAAGTAAACAATTAATAATACTCCTTGAGGTTATATTATTAATTGACTTACGACTAGTGTCACGACCCCAACCCCGGTCGTGATGGCGCCCAACACAATGCTAGGCAAGCCCGACAAATTCAACACTCTCAATCCCTCATATAGAGTTCTTTACCAATTAACATAGTTTAAATATCAATTTAATAGAAATATAAGTCTGAAACAGTGGATACAATGTGCGGAAATCAAGAAAATATTACTACAAATCCCACCGATCTAGTGTCACGAGTCAAGAGCCTCTAATACAAGTCTGGAAAACAGCCTAAACAAAAGATAGTCTAAAATACTGAAAGTAAAGAGGATAGAGGGAGATATCAGGTCTACGGACGCCATACAACTACCTCGATGACTCCGGTGAGATCTGAACAGTAGAGACAACTCAATCTATGCCTCAGGAATACCTGTATCTGCACACATGGTGCAGGGAGTAAAGTGAGTACTCCAACTCAGTGAGTAATAGCAATAAATAATGACTGACAGAAAGAAATCTCGTAAAAAGAACTAAGAAGTTCTATATCAAAACAGTAAGAACATTTAAACAACAACTAAATGGAGAAGTCAGGTAAAATCCTTTAAGCCAGTACTCAACTCATTTATTCCTCACAATAACCAAAATCATAAATATGCCGCTGTGGCGTGCAGCCCGATCCATATAGCATAGTGATGCAGCGTGCAACCCGATCCATATATATATATATATATATATTGCTGTGGCGTGCAGCCCGATCCAATAATAATAGTCGACTGCGCTCAGTGGGGGTGTGCAGACTCCGGAGGGGCTCCTACAGCCCAAGCGCTATACTATTGCGACGTGCAGTTCGATCCGTATAAATATACTGCTGCGGCGTGCAACCCGATCCAATAATAATATACTACTGCGGCGTGCAGCCTGATCCGTATTAATATAATGCTGTGGTGTGCAGCCTGATCCATAACATATCAAATACCCTCACTATTCGGTCCTCAACCCCTCTCAGTCAATGCAACTCAGCCTCTCGGGCATACTAAGATGAGATAGGGATCCCAGCCCACATATTACTCTCCTTTTGGTTTAGCTATTTCAAGCCAGTTCATATTAGGTTAAACAGTTAGAAACATGACTGAGGGTATGATTTTAACAAGTAAAGTGAGGTCAACCAGCACAAATGCCCCTAAGGGTTCTATAGGTCGGCACAAGGACCCAACATGGCAACTAGCCCAGACTACAATAATATTAATTAAGGCTCAATCAAAATATAGTAGAATCATCAATCGGGATGGACCAAGTCCGAATCCCCAGCAGTAATGGACCCCACGCTCATCATGCAGTGTGTGTCTCACCTCAACATAGCACTACGTTGTGCAAAATCTGGGGTTTCAAACCCTCAGAACATCATTTATAACCATCACTCATCTCAAGCCGGCTAAAGTCCTAGCTCGCTATGCCTTTGCCTCGCAAATCCACCTCCTCGAGCATCGAATCTGATCAAAACTACAAGGAATACATTACAATAGGCTAAGGGAACATAACCCAATCGAAAAGACTCGAAAAATATTGAAATTCACAAAGTTGGTAAAACCCGAGCCCAGAGCCCACTTCTCGAAAAATCAGAAAATTAATATCACCGGATTCCTTATCTCACCACGAGTCTATACATATCAAAATTACCAAAATTGGAGTCCATTTGACACCTCAAATTCCACTTTGAAATACCAAATTTCCAAGCCCTAGCTTTACCCTCTTTTGATGAATTTTCACAAATTTCCATGTAAATTCTACCATTAATTAATGTATTTAGGTCAAGGAACTCACCTCCCATCATACCTAGTCGAAATCCCCTTCAAATTCCGTCCAAGAGCTCTCAAGGTTGATTAAAAATGGTGGACTTGGACTTAAGCTCGCGGAACAAAATGAGTTTTAAAACCCTTCTGATAACAGTGATTTTTGCATCTGCGGTCCCATTACCGCATCTGCGGCTACCGCTTCTGCGATCACATGTCTGCATTTGCGGACCCCACTTCTGCGGATACACGTCCGCTTATGTGGAAACATCTGGCCTTACCTTTTCGCACCTGCGGCAAATCTACCTCGTCTGCAGCCTCGCTGATGCGGCTTCCCTTCCGCATCTGCAGTTTCTTCCTTCCAAGCCAATAACCACACCTGCGACCTTTCTTCCGCACCTAAGCAATCGCATCTGTGGTTCCTTTTCCGCAGATGCGGAAATACCAGATACCAGATATATATACAACAATCTCCTAACTCTAAAATTCATCCCGATGACCATCCGAAATCACCCCGAGGCCCCCGGGACCTCAACCAAATGCACCAAACCATCCTAAAGCATCATTCAAACTTTTTTTCAATCATCAAAAAACATCTAACAACGCTAAAATCACCAATTCTCACTGAATTCAAGCCTAAGTTTCTCAAAAACTTTCCGAATTACGCATTTGATCAAAAACCCAACCAAAACATCTCTGAATGACCTGAAATTTTGCACAGACATCCAAAATCACCTAACAAAGCTATCACCTAACAAAGCTACAACAACTTTCATAATTCCATTCCAACCCTCGGATCAAAATCACACCTATCAACCGGAATTCGCCAAAATACTAATTTCGCCAATTCAAGCCTAATTCTACACCGAACCTCCGAAATCAAATTTTGATCACACTCCTAAGTCAAAAATCATCCCCGAAGCTAACCAAATCACCGGAAATTACATCCGAGCCCTCTAACTCATAGGTCAACATCCGGTTGACTTTTCTAAAACAAGCCTTCCTTAAAGAGACTAAGTGTCTCATTTCCTACCAAAACCAATCCAAATCAACTCGATCACATCAAATACCGACAATGAAGATAGAGAAACATAAGATGGGAGAAATGGGGCGGTAACTCACGTGACGACGGGCCGGATCGTCACAACTAGTGACGAAAAGATCGAAATATGTGTCTTGCCTGAATTGTGCTAAGAGGTAGTATAAGCTTCGTGAGAATATTTTTACTAAAAAATTAATGATATTTCTTATAACAATTCCTTCGTGAGAATTAAAATTGAAGTAAGCAAAAATCAAGATTTGGAATGCTAGATTGCTGAAAATTACCCTCTATCTATTGATTCACACTAGTCAGTATGTATTGATTTTGCTTCATGAGAATTAAAAAATCAATACAAGTAACTTGAGAAATAAATAGATAGATGTGGCTAATTAAAATCTAACACCCCAACTCAATATAAAAGTGTAGCTAAAGAATCTCAGGCCAAGTATGTGTGACGATCAGACCCGTCGTCTCATGAGTTACCGTGCCGTTTCCCCCATTTTCTGCTCCTTTATGCTTCATTATCTGTGTTTGGTGTGATCGAGTTGTTTTGGATTGGTTTGGTAGGAAATGAGATATTTAGTCTCTTTAAGGAAGGCTTAGTTTGGAAAAGTCAACCGGATATTGACTTATGTGTTAGAGGGCTTGGATGTAATTTCCGGTGGTTTGGTTAGCTTCGGGGGATGATTTTTGACTTAGGGGTGTGATCGGAAGTGATTTTGGAGGTTCGGTGTAGAATTAGGCTTGAATTGGCGAAGTTAGTATTTTGGCGAATTCCGGTTGATAAGTGAGATTCTGATCCAAGGGTCGGAATGGAATTCCGAGAGTTGCAGTAGCTTCATTGGGTGATTTGGGATGTGTGCGCAAAATTTTAGGTCATTCGGAGATGATTTGGTTAGGTTTTTGATCGAATGCGCGTTTTGGAAGTTTTTGAAGAACTTAGGCTTGAATTCAATGTAATTTGATGGTTTGTTGTTGTTTGAGGTGTTTTAATGATTGGAACAAATTTGAATGATGTTATAGGAGGTGTTGGTGCTTTTGGTTGAGGTCTCGGGGGCCTCGGGGTGTTTCCGTATGGATAACAAAGAGTTTTGGACTTGTGCAAAGTTGTAGTCCCTGCTGTTTTTGGTATTTCCGCTTCTGCGGAATTGGGACCTCGAAGCGGTATCTTAGGAGCGGAGGCGGATGTAGCAGAAGCAGAAGGTCAATAAAAGGCCTGGGATTGCAGGTGCGGATTGGGTACTACATCTGCGGAGTCACGGACGCGATATATGGACCGCAAAAGACGCGACATATGGACCGCAGAAGAGAGGGTTGGCATGGTCAGTTGTTTCCGCAGAAGCGGACTAGGAGCCGCATTTGCGAAGCCGCAAATGCGGGATTTTGATCGCAGAAGCGGTTCAGGACTTTAGTGATTTTCTACAGAAGCGGAACGTTGATCGTAGAAGCAGTATCGTGGAAACGGTAATTTAACTGCAGAAGCGGTGATGTCTGGGCAGAAGGTATTTAAGTTCATCTTCACAAATTTTGAAGGGTTTCTCATTTCTAACTTTTGATTTGGAGAATTGTGGGCGATTTTGAAGAGGGTTTCAAGGAGCTTCGAAAAGGTAAGGATTTTTGGACTTAAAACACGATTCTGTGGTGTTATTTCATGAATTAGGACTGAAAATTTAAGGAATTAATGGACAAAAATGGTGGTTTAGGGCTTGAACTTAAGAGAGCAAAAATTGGGATTTGAGGGGTCATTTGGACTCAGATTTTGGTGTTCTTTATATGTATAGACCCGTGGCGAGATAAGGAATCCGTTGGTGTAAGAAATTTTGAGTTTCGAGAAGTGGGCCTGGTGCTTGTGTTTTGCCAATTTCAGAATTTTTAATATTTTTTTATTGTTTTCGATTGGGTATTGTTCCTTTGGCATATTATGACGTATTCGTTGTGGTTCTGGTCGGATTCGACGTGTGAGGAGGCCGATTTGAGAAGCAAGGGCATAACGAGCTAGAGTTTTGGATGGCTTGAGGTGAGTAATGAATGTAAATGATGTTCTGAGGGTTTGAAACTCCGGATTTGCACATCGTACTGCTATATTGAGGTGAGACACCTTGCTTGATGATGAGCATGGGGTCGGTACTATTGGGGATTGTGACTTGGTCCATCCCGAGTGATGTTTTTACCGTGTATTTGATTGAAACTTTCTTGATATCATAATTATTTGGATAAATTGTCATATTTGGGCTTCGTGCCAACGGTTTGGACCCTTCAGGGGTTGTTATTTCGATTTTCCTCACTATTTTGACATAATAGTTGGACTCAGCCCTATTGTTAAGAACTGATTTGAAAGCTTAGCCATGTTTACTCAGATTTGAAACTTAAATGATATTTCTAACGATGTTTTGGGATGAGAACTAATATTTTATTATTGCCGAGGGCTTATGTTATTCTGGACTGAGTATGGGATCGGGCTGCGTGCTGTAGCAGTACTTTATTGATATTGATATGAGGCCTAGGGCCTAATGATGCCACGAGATTACTTGATATTGCGCTTGGGCCGTAAGGGGCCTCTCCCGAAGTCTGCACACCCCCAGTGAGCGCCATCAATGATAAATAAATGGAGCGAGCTGCACGCCGTATCGGGTACTAAAGAGTACCGTACTATGTGTTGCATTCCTTATTTGAGTGCCATTTATTTGCTTATCTGTTGTAGCATTTCCATAATTTGTTTTTATTGGTTTACTGATTTTATACTACTTGGTTTAAATTGCTGTATTTATAGATTACAATGTGCCTATCTAGGATTTCTTATTCTCAGCCTTTGTTTATGTTTATTGCTCACTGGGTCGGAGTACTCACATTACTCCCTGCACCTTGCGTGCAGATCCAGGTGCATCTGAGACCGTTGAGGACTTCCAGCTGGGCAGCACACATTCGGGAGCATCAAGGTAGTTGCATGACGTCCGCAGCCCTGATCTTCCCTTTATCTTATTGCTTTATTCCATACTTCTTTAGAAAGATATGTAGTAGGTTGATGCTCATGTATTAGAGGCTCAGACTTGTGACACCGTTTTCTTCAGGCTATGTAGTAGTATTGTTAATTGGGATTCCGCATGTTTTAACTCTATCTTAGATTTCCAGTATTATGACTTAGTAAATTATCAGTGTTAATTAATCATGAACTATATATAAAGGGTTAAGGTTGTTAAAATGGCCGGACTTGCCTAGCAGTGTGTTGGGCGCCATCACGACCGGGGTTAGGGTCATGACAAGGTGGTATTAGAGCCTAGGTTACTTGGTATCGCAAGTCATGAGCCAGTTTAGTAGAGTCTCGCGAATCGGTACGGTCTGTATTTATCCTCGAGAGGCTGCAGAACCTTTAGGAAAACTTCACATTCTTGAAATTCTTGTTGTGCGGCTTTGTTGAACTGAGAACTAAACTTCTATTATTCTATTCTCTCACAGATGGTGAGGACACGAGCTACTGGACGTGGCGGACGACCACCAGTACCACCCGCTGAGGCCACCAGAGGCCGTGGACGCGGTCGTGGTCATGGCAGAGGCAGAGCGACCGAGGCAGCACCTGCTGATCCACCAGTTGCTTCAGCTCAGGATCAGGCTCCAGCTGTGGAAACTCCAGCAGCACCTGTTCAGGCACCAGCTGTGCCTATCGTGATTTCGGGTCTTCAGGAGGCCTTGGCACCGATCTTATCAGTTTACACTGGCCTGGTTCAGGCAGTTTTAGCTACCACAGCAGCAACTACTTCATAGGCCGAGGGAGACAATCAGACCCCCGCTGCTCGCACACCTGAGCAGGTAGTGCAGGGATTTCAGATGCCGGGAGTACCTACAGCTCAGTCGGTTGCACTAGTTTAGGACTTCGTGGTTCTAGCTATGCCAGACAATGAGTAGCGTCATCTTGAGAGGTTTGGTAGGCTCTAACCTCCGACATACAGTAGTGTTGAGGGCGAGGATGCACATGGTTTTCTTGACAAGTGTCAGCGTATGCTCCGTACAGCAGGGATTCTTGAGTCGAGTGGTGTGGCATTTACTACCTTCCAATTCTCGGGGGCTGCTTTTACTTGGTGGGAGGACTTTGAGAGGTGTAGGCCTGTAGGTGCAGCCCCTTACTTGGCAGCAGTTCTCCGCTCTCTTCTTGGAGAAGTATGTACCGCAATCCCGCAGAGAGGAGCTGCGTAGGCAGTTTGAGTGGTTGACTCAGGGGGATATGACAGTGAGCCAGTATGAGCTAAGGTTATTACAGTTGGCCCGTCATGCTATTTGGATGATTCCGTCTGATTGTGAGAGGATTAGGAGATTTGTGGATGGCCTTAACTACCATCTCTGTTTTCTGATGACTAGAGAGAGAGAGTTTTGGGTGCTACATTTGAGGAGGTGGTGGATATCACTCGTGAGATCGAGTCAGTTTTCCTTAGAGAGCGAGAGGAGAGGGAGGCCAAGAGGCCTCAAAGATCGGGCAGTTTCAGTGGTGCTCCATCGAGGGGCCAGTTCCAGCGTGGAAGAGGTTGTTCTTTCAGGCCTGCTCATTTGTTCCGCCCAGAGTGTCATGGGGCATCCTCAGACCATGGTCATCATTGGTTCCAGCAGGGCCAGTCTTCACTCAGCGCTCTCCCACCTCCGAGTTCATCTCATGCCCCATCAACTCAGAGTTCTTTCGCGCCGAGTGCATCTGCTAGTCACTCTGGTGCGAGGGGTTCCCTTCAATCCCCATCTCTAACTCCGGGTAGTTATTATGAGTACAGATAGTTTGGGTATATGAGGAGGTAGTGTCCTCGACTTTATGATGGTCAGTCTCAGTAGAGGGATCAGCCCTCGACTTCTGCACCATTTACTTCATCACCCACCCAGCTAGCTAGGGGTGGAGGTCAGTCAGCCAGGGGTTTCCCCAGAGGTGGAGGTCGATTAGGCGGTGGCTAGGCTCATTTTTATGCTATGCCAGGTAGGGCAGATGCCATTGCTTCAGATACTGTCATTATAGGTATTGTTTCAGTCTTTCACAGAGATGCCTCTGTATTATTTGATCCCGGTTCCACTTATTCATATGTGTCTTCATATTTTGCTCGTTATTTGGGTACGCCCTGGGAGTCTCTTTCTTTACCTATTTATGTGTCTACCCCGGTGGGCAATACTGTATTTGTGGACTGTGTGTACCTGTCATGCATTATGATTATTGGGGGTCTAGAGACCCGAGTTGATCTATTGGTATTGAGCATGGTGGACTTTGATGTTATTTTGGGCATGGCTTGGTTATCTCCATGTCATGCTATTCTAGACTGTCATGCTAAGACAGTCACTTTGGCTATGCCGGGTGTATCGCGGATCGAGTGGCGTGGTATGACTGATTATGTCTCTAGTAGATCTATTTCTTTCTTGAAGGCCCAGCGTATGGTTGGGAAGGTTTGTCTTTCCTATTTGGAATTTGTGAGGGATGTTGGAGCTGAGACTCTTAGCATTGATTCTATTTCAGTTGTGAGAGATTTTCCCGATGTATTTCCTGCAGACCGGTTGGGCATGCCACCGGACAGGGATATTGATTTTGGTATTGATCTGGTGCCGGGCACTCTACCTATTTCCATTCCGCCATATCGTATGGCACCAGTGGAGTTGAAAGAATTGAAGGAGCAATTTCAGGAACTCTTAGATAAGGGGTTCATTCGCCGAGTTTGTCACCATGGGGTGCGCCAATTCTATTTGTAAAGAAGAAGGATCGCACGATGAGAATGTGCATCGATTATAGGCAATTTAACAAAGTAACAGTGAAGAAAAAGTATCCCCTGCCTCGCATTGAGGATTTATTTGACCAGCTCCACGGAGCGAGGGTGTTTTCCAAGATTGATCTTCATTCGGGTTACCACCAGTTGAAGATCAGGGATTCAGATATTCATAAGACAGCTTTCAGGACTAGATATGGTCACTATGAGTTTCTTGTCATGTCTTTCGGGCTAACCAATGCCCCATGGGCTTTCATGTATTTGATGAACAGTGTATTTTGGCCTTATCTAGATTTGTTTGTTATCGTGTTCATTGATGATATCCTGGTATACTCGCGTAGACAAGAGGAGCACGCGGAACATTTACGAGTGGTATTGTAGAGATTGAGGGAGGAGAGGCTTTATGCAAATTTCTCCAAGTGTGAGTTTTGGCTCGGTTAAGTGGCTTTCTTGGGGCACGTGGTGTCCAGCGAGGGTATCAGGTTGATCTAAAGAAGATAGAGGCGGTTCAGAGTTGGCCTAGACCTTCATCAGCCACAGAGATTTGTAGCTTTCTTGGGTTGGCAGGCTATTATCGTCGGTTTGTTTAGGGTTTTTCCTTTATTGCATCGCCCTTGACCAAGTTGACTCAGAAGGGTGCTCTATTTGTATGGTTGAACGAGTGCGAGGAGAGCTTTCAGAAGCTCAAGACAGCTTTAACCACAACTCCAGTATTGGTTTTGCCATCAGCTTCAGGTTCTTATACAGTGTATTGTAATGCTTTGAGAGTTGGGATTGACTGTGTATTGATGTATGAGGGTAGAGTTATTGCTTTTGCTTCTCGTCAGTTGAAGACCCACGAGAAGAACTACCCTGTTCATGATTTGGAGTTGGCTGCTATTGTTCATGCATTGAAGATTTGGAGGCATTATTTGTATGGCGTATCTTGTGAGGTATTCACTGATCATCACAGTCTTTAGCATTTGCTCAAGCAAAAGGACCTCAATTTGAGGCAGCAGAGGTGGCTAGAGTTGCTTAAGGATTATGATATTACTATTCTGTATCATCCAGGAAAGGCCAATGTAGTGTCCGATGCTTTGAGCCAAAAGGCAGTGAGTATGGGGAGCTTGGCATACATTCCAGTTGAGGAGAGGCCATTTGCAGTTGATGTTCAGGCCTTGGCCAATCTATTTATGAGACTAGATATTTCAGAGCCCATTCGGGTGTTGGCATGTGTGGTTTCTCGGTCTTCCTTATATGATCGCATCAGAGAGTGCCAGTATGACGATCAACATTTGCTTGTCCTTAAGGATAGAGTTCAACATGATGATGCCTGAGACGTGACCACTGGTGATGATGGTATGTTGAGGATGTAGGGCCGGATTTGCGTGCCCAATATGGATGGGCTTCGGGACTTGATATTGGAAGAGACCCATAGCTCGCGGTATTCCATTCATCTGGGTGCTACGAAGATGTATCAAGATCTTAGATAGCAGTATTGGTGGCGGAGGATGAAGAGAGATATTATGGAGTTTGTAGCTCGGTGTCTCAATTGTCAGTAGGTGAACTATGAACATCAGAGACCAGGTGGCTTGCATCAGTAGATGGCTATCCCTAAGTGGAAGTGGGAGAGGATCACTATGGATTTTGTTACCAAACTCCCACAGACTTTGAAGAAGTTCAATACTATTTGGGTGATTGTAGACAGGCTGACCAAGTCCGCGCACTTCATTCCTATCTGTACTACTTATTCTTCAGAGTGGTTGGCAGAGTTATATATTGGGGAGATTGTTCGGTTACATGGTGTCCCAATTTCCATCATATCATATCAGAGCACTAAGTTTACTTCCCAGTTTTGGAAGTCAGTTCAGTGAGAGTTGGGCACTCAGGTGCAGTTGAGCACAACTTTTCATCCTCAGACGGACGGGTAGTCCGAGCGCACCATTCATATATTGGAGGATATGTTACACGCCTGTGTTATTGATTTCGGAGGGTCATGGGATCAGTTTCTACCGCTTGCAGAGTTTGCCTACAACAACAGCTATCAGTCCAGCATTCAGATGGCACCATATGAGGCTTTTTATGGGAGACGGTATAGATCTCCAGTTGGTTGGTTCGAGCCTGGCGAGGCTAGCCTATTGGGGACAGATTTGGTTTAGGATGCTTTGGATAAAGTGAAGGTAATTCAGGAGAGACTTCGTACGGCGCAGTCGAGGCAAAAGAGCTATGCGGACCGGAAGGTTCGAGATGTATCCTACATGGCAGGTGAGAAGGTCCTATTGAAGGTTTCGCCCACGAAGGGTGTTATAAGATTCAGAAATAAATGGAAGTTGAGTCCGCGATTTATTGGGCCCTTTGAGGTACTTAGGAAGATTGGGGAGGTGGCTTATGAGCTTGCCTTGCCACCCAGCTTGTCGAATGTGCATCCAGTCTTCCATGTTTCTATGCTTCGAAAGTATATTGGGGACCCGTCCTATGTTCTGGATTTCAGTACGGTTCAGTTGGAGGGTGATTTGACTTATGATGTAGAGCCAACAACAATTTAGGACCATCAGGTTCGAAAGTTAAGGTCAAAGGGTGTTGCTTCGGTGAAGGTGCAGTTGAGAGGTCGGCCCGCGGAGGACACTACCTGGGAGACCGAGCGGGAGATGCGGAGCATATATCGCCACCTGTTTGAGGCTTCAAGTATGTTTCTTGACTCGCTCTAGGATGAGCGTTTATTAAAGTTGAGGAGGATGTGATGACCCCACCCGTCATCTCATGAGTTACCGCCCCGTTTCCCCCATTTTCTGCTCCTTTATGCTTCATTATCTGTTTTTGGTCTGATCGAGTTGTTTTGGATTGGTTTGGTAGGAAATGAGACACTTAGTCTCTTTAAGGAAGGCTTAGTTTGGAAAGTCAACCGGGTGTTGACTTATGTGTTAGAGGGCTCGGATGTGATTTTTGGTGGTCCGGTTAGCTTCGAGGGATTATTAGTGACTTAGGGGTGTGATCGGAAGCAATTTTGGAGGTCCGGTGTAGAATTAGGCTTGAATTGGAGAAGTTAGTATTTTGGCGAATTCCGGTTGATAGGTGAGATTTTGATCCAAGTGTTTGAATGGAATTTCGAGAGTTGCAGCAGCTTCGTTGGGTGATTTGGGATGTGTGTGCAAAATTTCAGGTCATTCGGAGCTGATTTGGTTGGGGTTTTGATCGAATGTGTGTTTCGGAAGTTTTTGAAAAACTTAGGCTTCAATTCGACATAATTTGATGGTTTTGGTGTTGTTTGAGGTGTTTTAATTATTGGAATAAGTTTGAATGATGTTATAGGAGGTGTTGGTGCTTTTGGTTGAGGTTCTGAGGGACTCGGGGTGTTTCCAAATGGATAACGGAGAGTTTTGGACTTGTGCAAAGTTGCAATCCATGCTGCTTCTGGTATTTCCGCTTTAGTGAAATTAGGACCGCAGAAGTGGTATTGCAGGAGCGGAGGCGGAGGTCGCAGAAGCGGAAGGTCAAGGGAAGGCCTGGGATCACACGTGCGGATTGGGTACCGCATCTGCGGAGTCACGGACGCGACATATTGAATGCAAATGCGAGGGTTGGCATGGTTAGTTGTTTTTGCAGAAGCGGACGAGGAGCTGCATTTGCAAAGCCACAGATGCGGGATTTCGACCGCAGAAGCGGTTCTGGACTTTAGTGAATTTCCGCAGAAGCGAAACGTTGACCACAGAAGCGGTATCTCGGAAGCGGTAATTTAACCGCAGAAGCAGTGATGTCTGGGCAGAAGGTATTTAAGTTCGTCTTTGCGAATTTTGAAGGGTTTCTCATTTCTAACTTCGGACTTGGAGAATTGTGGGTGATTTTTAAGAGGGTTTTCAAGGAGCTTCGATAAGGTAATGATTTTTGGACTTAAAACACGATTCTATGGTGTTATTTCATGAATTAGGACTTAAAATTTAAGGAATTAATGGACAAAAATGGTGGTTTAGGGCTTGAACTTAAGAGAGCAAAAATTGGGATTTGAGGGGCCATTTGGACTTCGATTTTGGTGTTCTTTATATGTATAGACTCGTGGCGAGATAAGAAACTCGTTGGTGTAAGAATTTCTGAGTTTCGAGAAGTGGGCCCAAGGCTCGGGTTTTGCCAATTTTGGGATTTTTAATATTTTTCGATTGTTTTCGATTGGGTATTGTTCCATTGGCATATTGTGATGTATTCGTTGTGGTTTTGGTCGGATTCGACGTGCGAGGAGGCTGATTTGAGAGGCAAGGGCATAGCGAGCTAGAGTTTTGGCCGGCTTGAGGTGAGTAATGAATGTAAATGATGTCCTGAGGGTTTGAAATCCTGGATTTGCACATCGTAGTGCTATATTAAGGTGAGGCACACGCTTGATGATGAGCGCGGGGCCGTTACTTTTGGGGATTGTGACTTGGTCCGTCCCGAGTGATGTTTTTACTGTGTATTTGATTGAAACTTAATTGATATCATCATTATTTGGATAAATTGTCATATTTGGGCTTTGTATCAACGGTTTGGACCCTTCAGGGGTTGTTATTTCTGTTTTCCTCACTATTTTGACATAATACTTGGACTCGGCCCTATTGTTAAAAATTATTTTGCAAACTCAGCCATTTTTGCTCAGATTTGAAACTTAAATGATATTTCTAACGATGCTTTGGGCTGAGAACTACTATTTTATTATTGCCGAGGGCTTATGTGATTATGGACTGAGTATGGGATTGGGCTACGTGCTGCAGCAGTATTTTATTGATATTAATATGAGGCCGAGGGCCTAGTTGATGCCACGAGATGGCTTGATATTGCGCTTGGGCCGTAAGGGGCCCTCCCAGAGTATGCACACCCCCAGTGAGCACTGTCGACGATAAATAAATGGAGTGGACTGCACGCCGCAGGGGGTACTAGAGAGTACTGTACTATGTGTTACATTCCTTATTTGACTGTCATTTATTTGCTTATTTGTTGTAGCATTTCCATAATTTGTTTTCATTGGTTTACTGATTTTATACTACTTGGTTTAAATTGCTGTATTTATAGATTACAATGTGCCTATCTAGGATTTCTTATTCTCAGCCTTTATTTATATTTATTACTCACTGGGTCGGAGTACTCACATTACTCCCTGCACCTTGCATGCAAATCCAGGTGAATCTGAGACTGTTGAGGACTTCCAGCTGGGCAACACAAATATCAGAGCATCAAGGTAGCTGCATGACGTCCGCAGCCCCGATCTTCCCTTTATCTTATTTCTTTATTCAGTACTTCTTTGGAATGATATGTAGTAGGTTCATTCTCATGTGTTAGAGGCTCAGACTTGTGACACCAGATTCTTCGGGCTATGTAGTAGTATTGTTAATTGGGATTCCGCATGTTTTAAATCTATATCAGATTTTCAGTATTATGACTTAGTATATTATCCGTGCTAATTAATCATGAACTGTATAGAAACGGTTAAGGTTGTTAAATTGGTCGGGCTTGGGGTTGGGGTCGTGACAGTATGTAATAAAAAAATTAGAAAACTATTATAAAATTATATCAAGCTTCATCAACTATCCCAACAAAAAGACACTATTCCACTATTCGAGTATTTGAAAAATAAAGAACTTCTATAATATGGCCTATATTGCCAACACTACTAGAAAATCTGAAAATTATAAGTAATGAAAGAAGAACAAGAAAGAATAAGTGACCAAAGCTTTAGAAAATAAAGTGGCTCTTTTGTTCCTTTTTCCTCCATGCTTCATACATAGAGATTTACCTTCTATTTATAGAAGTGCATTTCTTCTTGAAGTGTTGTGATCTCAAGTGAGGAAGATGCATCTTGAGAAGAATATGTCTTGAGGAAGATGCGTCTTGAGGAAGATGCATCTTGAGGAAGATGTATCTAGATTAAGATATGTCTTGAAGAAGATGCATTGTGGATTTCTTTCATTGTGGAGCGAATATGCTATGGTTTTCGTGTTTCTTTCATTTACTGCTTAATTAATAGCATTCTTATCTCCTGCAAAACATTGTTAGAAAATAAAGAGAATCGAAATATTATATAAATTCTTTATTTAAAGTAGTATATTTTAAAGTATATAACATATGAATATTTTATATTCATCAAACTCCCCCAGAATCTGCCACGAACTAAAATCCACTAAGGATCTTGGTGGTGCCGGACACCGCTGTCAGGCAAGACAACCAAAATACTTAATTAAATTTTAATTTTAATATTTGCTGAAGTCATTTTCCTTTATACATTAAATAAAAAATAATGAACTTTACAGAAATAACCATGGAGTCTTTAACAAACTTAATATTGAACAATCCTATAATCATCTCAGAACCCGGTGTCACAAGTGCATGAGCGTCTACTAAGAAGGAAATAAAATACAACATCCGTTCGGAATACAGT
Organism: Nicotiana glauca; assembly: GCA_026770625.1. NCBI lineage: Eukaryota > Viridiplantae > Streptophyta > Magnoliopsida > Solanales > Solanaceae > Nicotiana > Nicotiana glauca. Next base: position 100,870 of record MU727176.1, on the reverse strand, counting down.
GGACAGAAAGTAAATACGATATACTGGAAAGGACTATACTAGCTGCGGGCCGCTTCAAATAACGCAACTCACCTAGTCCCCGAATCAGCCGTGCTGCTACGCCCAGTAGGCCATTAGAGTTACATATACCTGTGCAACAAAAATGCACAGAAGCGTAGTATGAGTACGAAAACAACATGTACTGAATGAGTATCCCGTCGAATCTCGAAGAAGTAGAGACGAGATGGTCGACTTCGACACTTACTAGTGGTCCGATAATGATGTCAATAATACATTAAATCGTGGATTTCTATAAACATGATTTTAATCCAATAGAAGGAAACAAGTAAATAATTATTTCTTTTATAGCAAATTTCCAAAATTCCTTTTCGATATTATCCAAATATTCTCAAGCCAAGAAGAGCCAATAACAACTTTAATAGGTTCAAGGCAGCAATACAAGCATGCGCAAATCATGCCGAGGCGTACGGGCCGCTCCAACGGAAAATAAACTGTGCACTGCCGACGGTCGAACGGCGCAATCATAGATACATCTATTTAATCTGCCGAGGTGTTCGATCTGCTCCAAAAAAATAAACACACAGATAGTTAATCAAGAAGTGCACACAGAGTAATGGTCCAATGAAAACAAATCCTCTTTTAACCATTTAAGAAAAGAAGAAGTTTTATCTGTTTAGAAATTTATTTACTAATTCGATGTGATTTAAGGAATTCAAGCTATCAATAGGTTCACAAGTGTGAGCACGTGATTTTTGCCCTATATGAATTATTTCCAAAAATTCAAACAAAATTATTTCTTTCATTATTTTGCAATTTTGTGAATTTTGTGTTATTTTCTGTTAATTGTTTGTATTTTATTTGTACATCTTAATTCATATGAAAATATAAAAAATACATTTGACATTTGCATTTAGGGTTTAATCTCATATTTTAGGATTAATTAGTGGTTAAGTTGTTTGCAAAACAAAATATAAGGAAAATAACAAAAATATTCCATTTTTGCATTGTTAATTGTTAATTGTTGAATTTTTCATGAAATAGATTTTTAAATAATTTTAGGAATTAATTAGCTTAACTTTGAAAATATATTTGGTTTTTAATTTGCCATTTTAGTAAAATCAGAAATATAAAAATACAAATAAAAACAAAATAAAGAAATAAAGGAAAAACAATTAAAAGAAAGAGTAGTCTTTATAAGGTGCCAAATTGGGCCATTTTACAATAGGTCTTGCTTGAGCCCAAACCAAAAAAGCAACCCAATAGCAACCCAGCCCAACCACCTAGATCCGGTCCGCCTCAATAGTAAACAAAACGACGCCGTTTGGCATCGATCAATCTGGGCCGTGTAGGTTTTTTAATCCAATGGTCACAGATCAACCTCCCTTAGTATAAAACAGTCCGAACGGGCACCCCCCCTATGGTCATCGACTCCAACCCAGAGAATCCCCCAAGAACCCTAGTAGCCGCCCCTAAATTCCGCCGCCAGCAATGGCAGCGTCGGCTCTTTTCTGGCCCTAATTGACACCCTGAAATCCCCTCTTCTCCCTCATCTCAACTCCACCATTCCTTTCCTTCAAAACCCGTCCAAACGTCTCGAATATTGGATCGAAATTTTTCCGGCCAAGACTCAAAGTAGCCCAAATTGTACCAAAATTACACCATAGGACCGTCATGACCTCCTCTATCAGACACCCCTAACCCCATCCCTCGAATGTGGCCGAAACCGTTCGAATATTAATTTTAAACTTGCCGGCCAAAACCCTAAGTGCTCCAAAAGACTTCAAATTGGTACTACCTGGTCCTTGGGCTCTCCTCGTGACGAATTCAACATTATTGGCCTTCGAATATCATTGGAATTGGTTGAGTTATAATCCAAAAATAGTCAGTGAGTTCCCTTCTGTTGTTTTCCTTTTCCTTTTAGTGATACTTTAGTTTTTACTCTGTTGATAATAAATGTTAATCTGAAAGTCAATAAAATCTTCTTTAATTCTGTTTTTATTTATTTATTTTTTTCAATATTTGTTCCATACTCCATGTTTTGTGTTTTGGTAGTTTAATTCTGTGTTATTTTAATTTCGAATTGGTAGCTTAGGCTTAGTTTAGTTAATTGTAGTTAGATAATTATTTAGATATAACTATGTTAGTCTTTACTTTGATAGTTTAATTTGGTTTATTGGTCTTGTAGTTTTTGATTCTGATTATGTTAGTTTTGGTTAGTTTTCCTTGATAGTTTAAGTTGGTAATTAATTCTAAGTTCACTTACTAGGCTTAATAAGAGTTAATTTGGTATTATTCTTCAGTAATTGGTAAATCAAGTGTAGGGACTTGTCTGGTTATAGCTGTAGTTCTAGTTTAAACACAGGGGTAGTTTAGATATTTGGGATAGGGTAGAATGTTGTAGTTACAACTAGAATCTTCTAGGACTTTCCACAAGAGGGCTTTAGTGTAAGGGTCAATGAGTTTAGTGTACTAACTTGTGACACAAGTTACAAAATAAGGGACTAATCTGAAATAAACTAAGGACTGAAGTTGAAAATAGGAAATTAAGGGCTGCCTTCCCTTTGTGCCTATAAAAGGCATACACCGTGCCTTGAAAAAAAGGAAAAAAGTTTTTCACTCTAAAAATTCCCCCCAAACAATACTCTTCCAGTTTTCAGATCTGGAGTTCAAATTTCAGATCCAAGTCTTCTTCTAGATTTTAGCTTTTAGCAAAAAAATCAAAAACAACAAAAACTTCTTCAACAAAAACCAAAAATGTACTGTTCCATTAGATACTTTAGGTTAATTTCAGATTTCAACTACTAATTACCACTTTCTAGTTCAGTATTTGGTAGTTGAAGCTTCAGATGGTCACTGGTTTAATTTCGAGCAGTTTTGGGTCTAGTTAGATTGGTTTTGATTGAGCTTTGGGTCTGTGGAAGTGTGCTGATGCCTTTTGAGTATAACTGAGTTCATTTCAAGTGTTTTTTGGTTTAATCTGCTGGTTTCCGTTTGAGTTTTGAACCTTCCTGGACTTCTGGATTTATTCCTTGGGCTGCTTGTTGTTCTGTATTGCTGGAAATTGCTTACTGCTATTGCTGCTCAGTTATTGCTTCAGCTGATTTCTTCTACTTTATTTCTCTTCCAATTCCAGGTACACACTTTGAGACTGTGTTGATGTAGCTTCATCTGTTGAAAAATGAAATGAAATTGAGGTTTGTATTCTGATGTGGAACTGCAGTTCAAATAATTCTGTTATGTTTTGGATGTTGTAATTAAACTAGGACTTGTTTTTTTACAATGGATTTTGTACTGTTAATTTGGAATGCATGAACCGTAGTTAATTTATTTAGTTTTTTAGTTTAAACATTCAGAACTTGAAGACAATAAATCAGATTAGACTCGTGGTAAACTGAAATCATAGGCTAATCGTGGTTTTTTTTATAGCCTCACATGTGAATGCGTCCTCAGTGAATTGTAGTAGGGTTTAAATGATTTGAACATTTTGTATTCACCTGGACTGTGAACATGATTTGTATAATCCATTAATTGTTTTGTTGCGTTAATTTGAGCATGAGTTAAAAACAAGTCTAGAGTGAGCATGAATTTCGAATGAAACCACAGGTGCTTGTAACTTTTTAGATTACTCTAGTTTTTAGCTTTTTTCTCGCAATCAAAAACGTTAGGCAATCTCAGATATATACAAAAGGAAACAAAGGCAAAAATCAATTGTTGGTTTCTTGGGTTCATTTGATATACTGAATTGGGCAGCCCTTGGTTAAATAGTTTGGGCCGAGATCTTACTTGAACACAGCCTTTGTCTGGGCGGTTCGAGACGCATTTTCAGGACGTTACAATTTTCATAAAAAATAATAATAAAAGCGGTTTATAATTAAAAAGCACATAAGCTAGAACATGTTTTGAAATCAGATAAAATCCACACACAACAGTTGAGCGACCGTGCTAGAACCACGGAACCCGGGAATGCCTAACACCTTCTCCCGGGTTAACAGAATTCCTTACTCGAATTTTTGGTTTGCGGACTGTTAACAGAGTCATATTTTTCCTCGGTTCGGGATCCAACCGATGACTTGGGACACCATTAATATCCCAAATGGCGACTCTAAAATCTTAATAATAAATCCCGTTCCGATTGTCCTTTAATTGGAAAAACTCCTTTATGGCCTTGTGGGTGTAGCGAAAAAGGAGGCGTGACATATCTGGCGACTCTGCTGGGGACAAGAACCTAGAATTTCGGTTCAGGGTTCAAGAATTCGAGCTCAGCTAAATTGTTATATTTGGCTTTATCTGGTTTTGCTACATGTTCCATGCTATATGTGCTAAATGTTTTACCGCTTTGATATTTGTTGAATTGTATATAAACTGTCGCGAATCCCTTCCTCTTTCTGAGTCTTCTACATCATGGAGAAGGGTGCACTTCGTGTAGCTTCTCTTCTGTTTAGAGTCCTTCCCAATTTAGAATGAGGTTTAGATAAGTTGCAAAGCCGGTGGAGCTTCTATATCCCCGGTACGCTGCCTCCCCCTCGGCTCGAGTTGTCCGCTCGGGTAAGCCAGGTCTAGACCAATAAACCTAGGGTTTAAACCTAGAAGAACAAAAACTCATGCCGTATCCCTAGTAGGATGCTTGTTTGCATCATATGCATTTGACTTAGGGGACTCAACACAGGGGTTGGGTCCGTCTAGGACAGGTGACCTGAAATGAATTGACCATCCTGATGCATCTTACGTGCTACCTGCGCATTTATTTGCTCGGCTTTGCATGTTGACCGACTTGTCTAAACGAGTGAAAATTGAGGAAAGTAAGCATTGTTAGGACTAAGTGAGGGTGACCATCTGTTTAAAACCCAATGCCCAAATAGTACCGAAATGCTGCCAGATTTTTGAAAATTGAAAAAAAAAGAAAAATAGTTGAAAAATAGAAAGACAATTGTTGTTTTGATTTTGGCAAATCCGCCCGAACTACGCTAGTTTGATTCTCACCGAATGTGAGATACGTAGGCAACCCTCATCGGGTCCAACCACCCCTTTTGCAAAAATAGCCAAAATCCCAAAATTTTAATTTTTATCCAATAAGTCGGGTGACGCCATTCTTGTTGAAAAATAAGCCGAATGTCCCCAAAAGGGTGTCCGAAGGCTGTTTTTACAAGAACAACCACCCTGAATCATTTTAAAACGGTTTGCAGGCACTGCCTTAAAATCTCCCTTTCGGAAGTGCTGAAAGGCCGTATTTGCAAAACTGCGTCTTTGTTAAATTTTTGAAAAAAATATCCACTTTACTTTTCAAGCCATTACATGGCTAATTTTCTATAAATAGCTTACAGTTGACATTAAAACCTTCTTAGTCTTGCGCAGGCCCATGGCGATGCCGAGTGATGCCCCGCGGGCCCCAGGATTTGAAGCTTTGATGTACTCTTGACCTAGTTTTTAATCATCGAGTTTGTATTTTGTTGTTTTGAGTCTGCTATTGTAGTTTCCATTCAAGAAAAACAAATAGTCTAGTATCTCTTGTACTCGGCGTTTACTAATGAAATTTGAAAATCCCAAAAATTATCCCTCTATTTTTGTATTCAATTTGCAAGAACTACACTCGGTCTGATTCATGCGGGTCATGATACGTAGGCAATCCACGTAGGATTCGACCATGACCAAAAGAAAAAGAAAAAATAGGAAAAAGAGGAAAAACCACAAAAAGGCAAAAAGAAAAGAAAATTGCAGAAAAACAAGAAAGAAAGAAAAGAAAAATCAAGAAAGAGAGAGAATAAAAACGGGAGGTGAAAAGAAGAAAAAACAAGAAGGGAAAAGAATAAAAACAAAGGAAGAGAAAGCTTGCAAAAGGCCGGGATGACGCATGCGGCCGACCAAAATCTGTTACCAATATGTTAAATGCCCTAACGCTAACGTGATGGTTTCATTTTGTCATGTCATTCCAGAAAGGTGGTTGGTTTGTGGTTTTAAAGTGGTAACTCTTCTTTACAACACAAGGACAAAAGGCAATGTCAAACAACAATAGAACTGAGTTGGTTAATACCGGTGCCCGACAGCAGTTGGATGAATGGGATGATGGGTTGGTTGAAGAGGTGCGGATGTTAAGACAACACATGTCAGACATGTATCAAGCCTGGATGATTGGGAAGGCACCACCCCCACCACCACCAATATTTTTGGATGCTGCCCTTACCCAAACTCCCAACACAATGCCAAATGATCCTTCATATTCCCTAGATACACCCGCTTATCACAATTTTCCCAACTACCCTAGTAACTCCATCACTCATCCTCCAGTTACATTTCCCCGAAATTACTCTCATGTCATATCTACTACCCCAAATAATGAATACCCACTCAAAGCTCACAACGCCCAATATCACACCCCAGAGGTTGTCCGCAAGGTCCTCGATTCATACAAGAAGAACTCTCGGGGTGAGCAACTTCATGCTAGAAATGAAAGGGTTACGGGAAGAGAAGGGCGAGATGGGATACCCAAGAAGTTGAAAAGCACAGAACAGTCCTTCAGGGAGAGGAGAGGAGTGGACGGCCAGGGAAGCATGCCTGCAGGGTTCAAAGTACCAAAATTTAACTTGTACGATGGGTGTGGAGATTCGGTGGCCCGCCTGAGGGCCTATTGCAATGGAATGAGGATTGTTGGGGAGAAAGACGATGTGATGATGACATATTTCAGTGAAAGCCTAACTGGGGCAGCCTTGGACTGACATACCCGTCAAGATGTTGATAAGTGGCTTACATTGGGTGATATGGCTCAAGATTTTGTCCAATACTTTCAATGAAAATCAAGTGTTATATCAGACCGCTCCTCGCTATCTAAGATGGAAAAGAGGCCGGAGGAAAGCTTTAATGAGTTTGGGCTCAGATGGAGGGAGCAAGCTACTCGAGTCTGTCCCCCGATTAGCGAAGAAGGAATGGTTAAGCTTTTTCTACAGGCCCAGGGACCCACCTACTACAGTCATTTGATCCTGACCCTGGGAAAGCCTTTCAATGATGTGTTAAAAACGGGGGAGCTAGTAGAAGAAGGAATCAAGTCAGGCAAAATCGTGAGTTGTTCGGAAGCCATTCAGAACGTACCAGTAAGCTTGTGTGGAAAAAAGAGGAACAGAAAAGACGATCCGATAGGTTTTCCTGATCAACACTTCCAGCCTCGACATCATCCCAGTGGTTATCCTTGTGCATTAGATGACCCTCCCTGACGCTACTTCTCTCCACAGAACTCCCAAAGTCGCCCATCACATTCCCAGTACCCAGCTCCTCAAAATGCCCATCTACCCCCACGAGCTTACCAAAAACACCCTGGATCAGGTTTTCGTCCCAATCCAGCATTTAAGAATGAGAGGCTACAGAAGAAGCAAACCTTCACTCTGTTGGGGGAATCGTATGCCAGTCTATTCCAGAGGTTAAGGACATTGGACATGTTGAAGCCGATTAAGATAAAAATGCCGAACCCTCTTCCAAATAATTTTGATTCTTCTCAAAGGTGCGTGTACTGCTCAGGTGCCCTGGGGCACGACACAGAGAAATGTTAGAATCTGAAGAATGCAATTCAGAAGCTTATTGACGCATGCGACATTGTCTTGCAAAGTCCAGATGCAGCAAACACTGGCCAAAATCCATCTCCTGTGCATAATAAGGGTATATGGTGGGTATGATTGATCGTGAGAATGAGCCAGCAGCAGAAACCCAGAAGCAGTTTGCTCAAAACAACGTGGTGAAGACTTGTGAAAATTCCAGCAATCTTGGTGTGAAACCCAGTGGCTAGGATGCCGCGCTTGGTAATTGGGAATACACTCCACTTCTCGGAGTTTTGGTGGTTTATTTTGTTGTCATTTCTGTTGTCCGGTTTATTTCAGATTTGTAATCCGGATATTGTCTTGTGAAACAAACCCTTCTATCCTTTCACTTTGCCTTGTCTGTCTAGTCGTAATAGTTTGTTTAGTGCTGTCTAGGTTTATTCAAGGGCTGTAACTAGTTTAGTTCGCTTGTTTTGTGGTTTAAACCCTTTCACCGTCAATCTAATGCAATTCTCTATTTCTCGCCATTTCTAGTCATTTCATTTAGTTCCCTTCTCCTGTTACAATTCTTTCATGCAAGTTCTAGTGACGTGACATGCACGCATAATTTTCAGCCTGGTGCTTAAAAGTCAGCGTGGTAATGAAGCAATAAAATGATGTTGAAAATGTAAGGACATTAGAGGGAAATAAGTAAAGGCATTTTGAGATAACTTTGAGCCCGAATCAAGTGAAACTGGGGGCAGATAGAAGATAAAAAAGCACCGTTTGAAATGCATCATGCTGTATCGGTTTGAAGCCAAAGCAAGCTTTCCCCAAGTTTACAATGACCGTTAGTGGTACCGAGTTTGTTGTCCAATGGTGCTAGGTAATTGACAAATACAGAAGGAAAATATGTGAATCAATCAAAAGGTATTATGTGTGTTTCCCTCAGCATGTTTAACTGTGTAGTTCGTACTTGGCATGTTTTGGAGATTGGAATGACGAAGGCATTTTATTCTGATATCCAAACACTTTATCCTTTGTTACCCCTTTGAGCCTCAGTTATTTTCTTGCATACCCCTCTTTCTGAATCAATAATAAAACTCGTAAGCCCGAGCGGGGAAAGTAGGTGGAGAAACAAGAGAAAAATAGTGAAAAAGAAAGGGAAAGAAAAAGAAATGAAAAGAAGAGAAAAAGAAAAGAAAAGAAAAGAGGAAAAAGAGAAAAGAAAGGAAAAAAACAAAGAACAAGAAAAGAAGAGAAGAGAAAGAAAAGAAAAGAGAAAAGCAAGAAAAGAAAAGAATGAAAAGAAAGGAAAAGAAAGTGGAAGAAAGGAAAGATCACCACAACAAAAGTAGTCGCCTGAACTACGTTTGACTTGATCCAAAAAGGGTATGTAGGCAGCCTCTCTTTGAGGTTCAGTCACACCGAAACAAAAACCCAAAAGTCCCCAAGAAGGAAACTAGGGCAGAAGTTGTGGGTTGTAAGAAATCTGATTCCGAAGTTGTAATTTTTGAACCCGTGTAGAGTTGTTTTGAGCCTTGATACCCTTCTTTCTAACCCCATCCGAAAGCCTGCATTACGGTCCAAAGAAAGACCTTTTGATCAGTCTTCAAGGAATGCCAAGTCAAGCAAAGTAGAGGTGAATCATGTCAGAGTCCACACTCCGGTACAGGAAGCAAACATTCCGGTGCAAGAAGAAAAATGATGAAAATGAGAGAGTCTTGTTGATGAAATCCTTCTTGGATACCCCAAGGCAATGAAAGATGAGAGAAATCAAATGAGAGTATTATTGGTGAAAACCTTCACGAGCACCATAAGGCGACGATGAGACGAGAGAAAAACCAGAATGGGATAGGCTTGATAGTGAAAACCCTTCGGGCACTACAAGTCGAATAAGAATTGGGAATCTGATCGGGCAAGCGGAGCGTTAAAGCCCAGTTTCACGGCAAAGAGGTACAACAAGTGCCGAACATCAGATTTGCTAAAAATAATAGGTTGCAGGTACATGTCAAGGTCATTAGAGTCGGTATCCACATTCGATAGGTTTCTAATTGGTAGTTTTCTTGTTAGGAATCATCTCTTTCATTGTCCTCCTATTATGTTCCTTCAGTCCTGTTTACTTCTTCCTTTTGAGTCAGTCCGGTCATAACAAGTTGACTTCAAAATCTGCCACCAAGCTTTCCAATTGAACAAAACGGGATCTTGCCAGCATATCAAATTGTCGTAAGTTAGGAAAAGAACAGCAGGCACACTGAGTTGGCAACAATCAACATGCTTTGGGATCCTCATAAAATTCAACGGCCTGGCATATGTCAATTCATGAACAACGCAACGAATAAAGGGTTTGGCGTGAACGGATTGAAGGTATTTGCGGTGAAACATGAAAGATTTGGTACACATCATGTCATGAACAATGAAACAGTACAAAGTGTTTTTGGTGAATGAATCAGAGGTATTCTTCGTGTTAAGGGTAGCAAAGAAAGTGGTTGTCCAATAAACAAGCAAGATCTTCGAAGGGAATCATTTATCATGACGAGTGAAGGAGCAATAAAAGTTGGGAAGATGCCAATTCATGCAATACAACAAATAGAGGATATCGGGTCCGAGCGGAGGAGGCATTTTATGTGATGAGGATGACAGAGAAATGGGTCTAGTCCGGAAACAAGCAAGGTCTTCAAGTGAACATCAATCTTCTTGGGAAGCGAAGAGGCAACCGCCCTCAAAGTTCAAGGCCACCAAACCAACCACCACATTTTAAACTCACAAGTTTTCTTTGTTTGAGACAGGAATAAAGCAGTGTAAGAAAGTCGGTTCAACAATAGGAAGGAAATGAAAGGAAGAAAAGGAAGAAGAGGAAAGCCGACAAAAGGGAAGTTTCTCAAATCTTTGCCCTTGCCTATCTTGCTAGTGTGCATAAAATGCTGCCATTGCTTTTCACATTTTTCGTCCTAGGATAAAAGTCCTAGTCTGATGGATTTTTCTAGGATCAAAATCTTAGTCTGATGAAACTTTCTCCTAAGATAACAAGATAACAAAAACCTAGTCTAATGAATTTTCTCCTAGGATCAAAATCTTAGTCTGATGAAACTTTCTCCTAAGATAAAAACCCTAGTATGATGAACTTTCTCCTAGGATCAAAATCTTAGTCTGAGGAAACTTTCTCTTAAGATAACAAGATAATAGAAAGCCTAGTCTGATGAATCTTTCTCCTAAGATAACAGAAAACCTAGTCTGATGAATTTTCTCCTACGATAAAAATCTTAGTTAAATAGTTTCACTCACAAGGGACGTACATGCCAATCAAGTCTTTAGTTTTACTCTCACCATCGTATCAATAGCTTAAGTAAGAACTCACAAGTTTGCCCAGCCACCAAACTGGGGCAGACAATTTTCTTTGTTTGTTTATTTTTGTTGCAGTCAGGAGCCCACCTGGAGAACAAGGGAATACTTTTCAAGTTTCAGTAGTCAGGCGCCCACCCGGAGAACAAGGGAAGTACAATTTAGATTTTAGCTTTCAATTTTTAATATTTGATAACATGCTGTACCCAGCCACCAAACTGGGGCAGAAAATTTTCTTTGTTTGTTTATTTTGTTGCAGTCAGGAGCCCACCTGGAGAACAGAGGAATACATTTCAAGTTCAGCAATCAGGAGCCCACCTGGAGAATAAGGGAATACTTTTCAGGTTCAGCAATTAGGATCCCACCTGGAGAACAAGGGAATACTTTTCAATCTTCAACACTCAGGCACCCACCTGAAGAACAAGGGAAGTACAATTCAAACTTTAGCTTTTAAATTTTTGATATTGGATAACATGATGTGCCCAGTCACCAAACTGGGGTAGAAAATTTTCTTTGTTTGTTTATTTTGTTGCAGTCAGGAGCCCACCTGGAGAACAAGGGAATACTTTTTAAGCGCAGCAGTCACGAGCCCGCCTGGAGAATAGAGGTATTACAATTCAAGTTTAGTTTTAATTTTTATTAATATCCGGTAATATCTACCTGGTTTTCCAAACTGGGACAGAAAGTTTTCTTTGTTTTGTTTATTTTGTGAAGTCAGGAGCCCGCCTGGAGAACAGAGGATTACAGTTCAAGTTTTGAAGTCGGGAGCCCACCCGTATAGCAGAGGAATACATTCAAGTTCAACAGTTTGAAGAGAAGGGACAACATCTCAGTTTACAATTCGGAGCGGCAACAATGGATTTCACCAGGAGAACACAAGCCAACATGAAGTACAAGAGCAAGTTTGAAGAATTTAGATAGGACTTTTGTAATTCGTAGTCATAGTTTAGTTTAGCTTCTTTTTATTTTTGACACGGTGTAATAAGGGAGGTCAGCAAGCAGTAGCAACAGCAATTGCAGTAAAATCACAGCTCCTGGTAGTCCTAGCTACCAGACATTCCCGAACTACACTGACCTGATTCCTGTTCAGCCCAGGATATGTAGGCAACCTCCGAAGCAGGGTGCGGTCAACTCTTTCAAAAATGCTTCACACGGAATATTCGAATGGACAAAAATTGCTCTTGCACGAAAACTTTTCATGTTTCCGAGCAAAGAGGGGCAGTTGTGAGCACGTGATTTTTGCCCTATATGAATTATTCCCAAAAATTAAAACAAAATTATTTCTCTCATTATTTTGCAATTTTGTGAATTTTGTATCATTTTCTGTTAATTGTTTGCATTTTATTTGTGCATCTTAATTCGTATGAAAATATAAAAAATACATTAGGCATTTGCATTTAAGGTTTAATCTCATATTTTAGGATTAATTAGTGGTTAAGTTGTTTGCAAAACAAAATATAAGGAAAATAACAAAAATTGTCCATTTTTGCATTGTTAATTGTTAATTGTTGAATTTGTCATGAAACAGATTTTTAAACAACTTTAGAAATTAATTAGCTTAACTTTGAAAATATATTTGGTTTTTAATTTGCCATTTTAGTAAAATCAGAAAAATAAAAATACAAATAAAAACAAAATAAAGAAATAAAAGAAAAACAATTAAAAGAAAGAGTGGTCTTTATAAGGTGCCAAATTGGGCCATTTACAATAGGTCTTGCCTGAGCCCAAACCAAAAAAGCAACCCAATAGCAACCCAGCCCAACCCCCCAGATCCGGTCCGCCTCAGTAGTAAACAAAATGACGCCGTTTAGCGTCGATCAATCTGGGCCGTCTAGGTTTTTAATCCAATGGTCACAGATCAACCTCCCTTAGTATAAAATGGTCCGAACGGGCACCCCCCCATGGTCATCGTCTCCAACCCAGAGAACCCCCAAGAACCCTAGTACCACCTCTAAATTCCGCTGCCGGCAATGGCGGCGTCGACTCTTTTCTAGCCCTAATTGACACCCTGAAATCCCCTTTTCTCCCTCATCTCAACTCCACCATTCCTTTCCTTCAAAACACGTCCAAACGTCTCGAATATTGGATCGAAATTTTTCCGGCCAAGACTCAAAGTAGCCCAAATCGTACCAAAATTACACCATAGGACCGTCATGACCTCCTCTATCAGACACCCCTAACCCCATCCCTCGAATGTGGCCGAAACCGTTCGAATATTAATTTTAAACTTGCCGGCCAAAACCCTAAGTGCTCCAAAAGACTTCAAATTGGTACTACGTGGTCCTTGGCCTCTCCTCGTGACGAATTCAACGTTATTGGCCTTTGAATATCATTGGAATTGGTTGAGTTATAATCCGAAAATAGTCAGTGAGTTCCCTTCTATTGTTTTCCTTTTCCTTTTGGTGATACTTTAGTTTTTACTCTGTTGATAATAAATGTTAATCTGAAAGTCAATAAAATCTTCTTTAATTCTATTTTTATTTATTTATTTTTTTCAATATTTGTTCCATACTCCGTGTTTTGTGTTTTGGTAGTTTAATTCTGTGTTATTTTAATTTCGAATTGGTAGCTTAGGCTTAGTTTAGTTAATTGTAGTCAGATAATTATTCGGATATAACTATGTTAGTCTTTACTTTGATAGTTTAATTTGGTTTATTGGTCTTGTAGTTTTTGATTCTGATTATGTTAGTTTTGGTTAGTTTTCCTTGATAGTTTAAGTTGGTAATTAATTCTAAGTTCACTTACTAGGCTTAATAAGAGTGAATTTGGGATTATTCTTCAGTAATTGGTAAATCAAGTGTAGGGACTTGTCTGGTTATAGCTGTAGTTCTAGTTTAAACACATGGGTAGTTTCGGTATTTGGGATAGGGTAGAATGTTGTAGTTACAACTAGAATCTTCTAGGACTTTCCACAAGAGGGCTTTGGTGTAAGGGTCAATGAGTTTAGTATACTAACTTGTGACACAAGTTACAAAATAAGGGACTAATCTGAAATAAACTAAGGACTGAAGTTGAAAATAGGAAATTAAGGGCTGCCTTCCCTTTGTGCCTATAAAAGGCATACACCTTGCCTTGAAAAAAAGGGAAAAAATTTTTCACTCTAAAAATCCCCCCCAAACAATACTCTTCCAGTTTTCAGATCTGGAGTTCAAATTTCAGATCCAAGTCTTCTTCTAGATTTTAGCTTTTAGCAAAAAGACCAAAAACAACAAAAAATTCTTCAACAAAAACCAAAAATGTACTGTTCCATTAGATACTTTAGGTTAATTTCAGATTTCAACTAGTAATTACCACATTCTAGTTCAGTATTTGGTGGTTGAAGCTTCAGATGGTCACTGGTTTAATTTCGAGCAGTTTTGGGTCTAGTTAGATTGGTTTTGATTAAGCTTTGGGTCTGTGGAAGTGTGCTGATGCCTTTCGAGTATAACTGAGTGCATTTCAAGTGTTTTTTGTTTTAATTTTCTGGTTTCCGTTTGAGTTTTGAACCTTCCTGGACTTCTGGATTTATTCCTTGGGCTGCTTGTTGTTCTGTATTGCTGGGAAATTGCTTACTGCTATTGCTGCTCAGTTATTGCTTCAGCTGATTTCTTCTACTTCATTTCTCTTCCAATTCTAGGTACACACTTTGAGATTGTGTTGATGTAGCTTCATCTGTTGAAAAATGAAATGAAATTGAGGCTTGTGTTCTGATGTGGAACTGCAGTGCAAATAATTCTGTTATGTTTTGGATATTGTAATTAAACTAGGATTTGTTTTTTTACAATGGATTTTGTACTGTTAATTTGGAATGCATGAACCGTAGTTAATTTATTTAGTTTGTTAGTTTAAACATTCAGAACTTGAAGACAATAAATTAGATTAGACTCGTGGTAAATTGAAATCATAGGCTAATCATGGTTTTTTTTATAGCCTCACATGTGAATGCGTCCTCAGTGAATTGTAGTAGGATTTAAATGAGTTGAACATTTTGTATTCACCTGGACTGTGAACATGATTTGTATAATCCATTAATTGTTTTGTTGCNCGTAGTTAATTTAGTTAGTTTGTTAGTTTAAACATTCAGAACTTGAAGACAATAAATCAGATTAGACACATGTGAATGCGTCCTCAGTGAATTGTAGTAGGATTTAAATGAGTTGAACATTTTGTATTCACCTGGACTGTGAACATGATTTGTATAATCCATTAATTGTTTTGTTGCGTTAATTTGAGCATGAGTTAAAAACAAGTCTAGAGTGAGCATGAATTTCGAATGAAACCACAGGTGCATGTAACTTTTTAGATTACTCTAGTTTTTAGCATTTTTCTCGCAATCACGAACGTTAGGCAGTTTCAAATATATACAAAAGGAAACAAAGGCAAAAATCAATTGTTGGTTGCTTGGGTTCGTTTGATATACTGAATTGGGCAGCCCTTACTTAAATAATTTGGGTCGGGATTTTACTTGAACACAACCTTCGTCTGGGTGGTTCGAGACGCGTTTTCACGACGTTGCAATTTTCATAAAAAAAATAATAAAAGTGGTTTATAATTAAAAAGCACATAAGCTAGAACATGTTTTGAAATCTGATAAAATCCAAACACAATAGTTGAGCGACCGTGCTAGAACCACGGAACCCGATAATGCCTAACACCTTTCCCGGGTTAATAGAATTCTTTACTCGGATTTCTGGTTCGCGGACTGTTAACAGAGTCATATTTTTCCTCGGTTCGGGATCCAATCAGTGACTTAGAACACCATTAATCTCCCAAGTGGCGACTCTAAAATCTTAATAATAAATCCCGTTCCGATTGTCCTTTAATTGGAAAAAATCCTTTATGCCCTTGCGGGTTTAGCGAAAAAGGAGGTGTGACAACAAGTAATCCAAGTATAGAATGCTTTGGGGTCCTAACTACCCGGACAATAACATAATAGTAGCTACGCATGGACTCTCGTCATCTCGTACATACGTAGCCCTCACAATTAGGCGCAGATAACCAATTATTTCACCTATGGGGAAAATTCCCTCTTACAAGGTTAGAAAGGAGACTCACCTCGCCTTGAAGATCCATAACCGACATTCCACGCCCTTCCGAAGACTCTAATTGATGCACAATACTCCAAAAATAGCCAATGATTACGCAAATCCATTAATATATGCTCAATTATTCATTATAATCTAATTTATAACAATTCCTAACGCCGATCAAAAAGTTGACGAAAATGCCCTCGGGCCCACGTGCCCGGAATCCAAAATTTTTCGAGATAAAATTTACCCATAGCTTCACGAACTCAAATATATGATTTTCTCTAAATTCCATACCTAAAATAGTGGTCAAAATCCAAGAATACTAGTTTTCTAGGTTTTCCCTCAAACCCCAAGTTTTCTACAAATCTAATTGTCTAAATTCATATATAAACTTGGTGTTTAACTCAAAACCAATAGAAAATACTTACCTCATCCTTGGTGATGAAAATGGCACTCCAAAGTTGCTCCAAAATCGGCTCCCATGGAAGAAATGAAGTGAAAATGAGCCAAACTTTGATTATTAAAAGAACACTGCCCATGCGACCCTTCTTCGCGAACGGAGAAATGCCATCGCGTTTACGAAGCACAACCTCTTCATCCCCTAACTTTCCTCATCGCGTTCGTGGCCAGTCTAACGCGTTCACGAATGCCAGCTACCAAGCCCTTATGTGTTCGTGTAACAAGCCTCGTGTTCGCGTAGGCCAAAGACCCAGGCCCAGCTTTCTCTTCTACGCGTTCGCGATCTCTCCCCCGCGTTCGCGATCTCTCCCCCGCGTTCGCATAATAGCTCGATCCGACCCTTTGCGTTCGTGACTTCCTATTCATGTTCATAAAGGCCAAAACCAGAAGCCTCCCATTTTCCTCTTTGCGTTCGCGAGACTTGCTTCACGTTCGCGAAAAAGAAAAATAGATACCAGCAATAACTTTTTATCAAAATTCAATCCGAAACCATCCTGAAACACACCCGAGGCCCTCAGGACCTCAACCAAACCTACCCACCAATCCAAAAACACATTACGGACTTGCTCGAGGCCTCAAATCATGTCAAACAACATTAAAATCTTGAATCGACCTCCAATCCAAGCTTAATGAACTTTAAAATTTCAAACTTCTATTTTTGATGTTTAAACCTATCAAATCACGTCCGATTGACTTCAAATTTTGCGGAAAAGTCATATTCGACATTATGGACCTACTCCAACCTCCGAAATCAGATTCCAACCCCGATATCAAAAAGTCCACTTCCGGTCAAACTTCTCAAAACCTTCAAATTCTATCTTTAGCTAAATGGCCCAAAATGACCTACGGACCTCCGAATTCTCTTTCGATCATGCTCCCAACTCCAGAATCACCATACAGAGCTATTCACAGACTCGGAATTCCAAACGGACATTGATAACACTGAAATGCACTTCAATCCAAACTTATGAAATTTCTTATAAAATGCTAACTTCCACAATAGGCATCAAAATGCTCCCAGGTTATCCAAAACCCAAACCGGGCATACGCCCAAGTCCGAAATCATCATACAAACCTGTTGGAACCTTCAGATCCCGATTCCAAGGTCGTTTACTTAAAAATCTGATCTTAGCTAATTCTTACAACTTAAAGCTTTTGAAATGAGAATTCTCTTTCTGAATCAACTTCGAATTTCCCGAAATTCCATTCTGGCCACGCGTACAAGTTGTAATACCTGAAATGAAGCTGCTCATGGCCTCAGACTGCTGCATGACGCGCTAGGGCTCAAAATGACCGGTTGAGTTGTTACATTCTCTCCCAATTAAACATACGTTTATCCTCGAACGTGATGAAAACTACACTGGAGTAGTTTGAAATCGCTATTTAACACCTCATGCACCTTCCCGTGCTACCACAACTCAGTTTAGCACATTAGCTCCATCAATTATGAAGATATTCCCTTTATTCAAGCAAATAAGCCTTAGAGCCTAATTACCACATCCGAAATTCTATGCCCGATCTGTTTGCAACATACGCTCCCCATATCAATAACTACACGCAGCCCCAAACACGGCTGCATACTTTAGCTGAATTCACAACTTGCACCACTTTACTCACAGAACCACAATAACATCCTTTGATCAAATTAATCAAAATTCCACGAATCTGATGCCATCATTGCACCTCATGACCTACATAGGTCTTGCTTCTTGCTCTAATTCTTACAATACTACCATGACGAAAGAGATGTGTAGAAATTCATAACTGACTGCCGAATCAATAAATAATTAGGTCTATACTCCAGACAAGAACCATCACCTTATTCTGAACCAAATAATGGTCTTAGCTCCATAATTTACGTCATATAGACAGATTGCACTGATCTTAAATCCAATGATCTCGTCTTACCCAGTAAGATCTGCTCAGGCAATAAGGTAGCCCCAACACAATCAAAAGTCTCATATGATGCCACAATGTGCCAATAGGCTACCCATTCGAATGCGATACAAAAGGAGAACAAAATCTGGAAGGAACTACCTAACCCACGCACTAATACAGACTTTCCTTAGAAAATAGGAAGCAAGGCATACAAAAATAGCATATAGAAAACTATACTCAACAGCACACTGTTGCGGCGCACAACCCTATCCAGATAACATACCCATGGCGGCGTGCCACCCGATCCGCACATAACATACCCATGGCGGCGTGCCACCCTATCCATACATAACACTTACCTAAGGAGATGCACATCAAGCTAAATTGCTCATTACAATAAAATACCGAATTTCGGTCACAAGCACGCTGAGTGCATAATACCATCCTTGAGGGGACATATAGCACTATAAGCGACAAAACTCAAGCACAACTGAGGTGCGATATACAATCTGAATCTCAAGAGCCATTTTGCTCATATAACATCATTTCCACGTGGATCCTCAATACATAAGCAATTTCCCAAGCCGTCTCACAACTCACATGGTGCAATGCATCACTGCATAACATATCTAACAATGAAATAACACCCTGACTACTCCTCCATAAGGAGTGCATTATTGAAATGAACACGTTTGGCCTGATATCGAGCCTATACTCCAATTTGAATCCATCCACCGATCTCAAGTTGATTCTGATCGCACTAAACTAGGCTAATTACCTTTCAAAGATCCATAATAAACCCTCTTCCGCTCGTAACACATAAGAATATCCAACATAGTTGGAGAAATCATCAGTAGTCCACAACTCAATAGACTGAGTGCCCTCCGGGCATATATTCTCAAATCAACTCAATATTATCACAACCTTCAGACTTGGTTTAAGTCTTTGATCAATCAAGTGACTACCTACCACACTTGCACAATCTTCCTGTGGGACACCCTCCCACAACCTATCATAACAAATAATTGGTTCGTACCTCCAAACCACTGCCCGTACTAACGCTGAAAAGAGATCAAGAATCATTAACCAGGATACAAAGCCTTTTTCGCAAAACACTGATCTCAGGTGACGCTGAAGACAATACCAACTTACCTTAGACATCGAAACTCCTTTCCAGCTCATTCTAGCTTGTGACATCCTTGTCCATACCGAGCTGTTACCTTGAGCTTTACTTCGAATTCCATACCACTCACTACACCCAACATGCCAACATACGGTAGAACACGCTTTTCATCCTAGCTTTGGGACCACTATTAGGTTAACACTTCATCATATAAAAGCTTTTCAATTATCTCGCTTCAGGGGAACCATAGCAATACACAGGTAAACTCTCATACCTGTAGAATATGCAAATCTCTAAGTAGTGGTCTAAGCCACCATGGCCTTTCCGGGACCCGTCTCCACATAACAGGACACAATAGAAGAATACTTTCTGATTAACACCAATTGTGGCGGCTAACAAGCCTCACACGCATCATCACAAATCACTTGCGTAACTTGATCATGCTGAAGGAACCGATCACTGACACCATTATGCCAATTTAACTATGGCTAATCAATCTATCTTCTTCCAATTTTTCCTTGATTGCCTTAGAAATAATACTAACTCCATTCAACGCATAACATACTCCATCTGCACTAATCCCGAGTGACCTTGAATCACGAGACCATGTTGTACCATATCCCACGAACCATTTCATACCTCCTGATTGCTACATCGCAAGTCAAAACATCATAGAACATTCTATGCCTCTTCTCATAGGCTGCTATCAAGCTTGATTCTTAACCGTACCCATAGGCTCGAAATCATTAGGCATCACATGTTATCTTTTGAATTCACTAGGACCATTGCCACTCGCTCTGACTTGGCCCTGAATACAATCAACTCCATGAGGCTTCTAACACATGAATGCCCTCTTAGTGAAGCACCTGGCAGAATCACTTCCCTTGGAACCCACATCTATACAAAGCACGAATCCTGAATTCTTTCCAAATCTGGACATGAGCCAATAAGGCCAACCATAGCACACCTTTAACAATTCCTTTGCTCAATTTACTACTTATGGTCTTTTCCCGTAGCTGAAATAGCCCATTAATATGCTAATAACTAGAAACCCTATAAGTAGTTAACCATACAACCCAATCATAGGTAGTCGGGCTCTCCCACTTAGCTCGAAGCCACTATTACACAACTCTGGAGTTTACCAGGATTCTTAATCTCTTATTGACATAATCTTGTGCAATCAACCGCCAACATTCTCGATATCTTACTGTAGAAACCCCCTTTGTATAATTTGAATCATCAACAACATTCGCATGACCAATCCCTTTGCTATATAACCAATAGAATTCTTCGCAGAAGCCTCGCCAACCACACGACCACTAACCTGCTTACAGGGATAACCTACCTGTAGAAATCACTCCCGACATCTTCCAGCACTGCTACACGGGGTACAATCACTACGACATCAATAACCCATCATGAGCCCGAGCTCACCCTCCAACTGCACAAGTCCATTCACCCCTTATGGACATCAATTAAATGTGCGACAACATCCTCCCAATTCAAAGTTATTTTGCATCCTTCTTCATTGAAGCAACTCCTTCCCGTTATATCAAATCTCCTGCTGTATAATAGCCCATACTTCAAATTAATTCATAGGCCCAGATCACCAATCACTAAAATTCCCAAATCACTCCAAACTCTTCCACTTTGGCAAAACTTTTAGTCGACTACTCGACCTTGGACTCTTATACTAAGCCTTCTTGAAAGTTTAGCCACCGCCTAATACTTCCCACGTGTCTTTCCTCATCCTTTGATGCTCAGCTACTGCCTTAAATAAAATATATCTTCGTAGCACTTGTACCCACCGTTGCTACTAATTTTAAACCTTTCTGAAGATCATCTTTCTCGAGCCGTCGACATTAGAAACACCAATTAAATCCTGAACTGCCGCACCATGCGATCTCTAACAGTCGTTTCTTCAATACTATCTCACCATTTCCTGCTCCCAAAGTGAATTGTAGAATATTATAACACCGGCGAACTTAGTACATTCAATTAGGACAACGACACCCCATCATAGAAGAAAGCTCCATCTTGCTTGCAAAAAGTCTCATTACTTCCACCAGCCCACATCTGACCATCTTTAGTTCGATTTCCTTTCCCTTGACGGGAATAAAATACTGAATATCTTGATTATGCACTGAGTAAACCTTCCTTCAAGTTATTCACTGCCACGACACGTAGGCAAACATCCTACCATCATATCACTACTGCAGAACAATCGTTCATAAGCATCATGGAAATCTGTGCTTAGCCTAAGAGCTCTCAGAAGTACCGCTACTAGGCTGAAACAATAAAATATCCTTCTACCAAGCGACGATAATAATTTGATCAGCTATACCGGGAGAAACATCCCGTAACACATTTTTACTACCATTACAGTTCTTCAATTCTCGATTTATAACAAGCGGTTCACGTCGCGTAAGATTAAGTAGAAAGGAAACAAGGGCATAAGCCTTGAGGAATCAAATCGTATGGTAAGGAATCAAGAAGGGAAGTACTCCTAACAGTCCTGAAGGCTCCCGAGGATAAGTACAGACGTTGCTATACCGATTCGCAAGACTCTACTAGACTTACTCATGACTCGTGAGACCCTAAGAACCTAGCGCTCTGATACTATGTTGCCACGATCCAAAATCCACTAAGGGCCGTGGTGGCGTCGGACACCGATGTCAGGCAAGCCAACCAAAATACATAATTTAATTCCAATTTTAATATTTGCTAAAGTCATTTTCCTTTATACATTAAATAACAAATAATGAACTTTACAGAAATAACCATAGAGTCTTTAATAAACTTAATATTGAACAATCCTCTAATCATCCCAGAACCCGGTGTCACAAGTGCATGAGCATCTACTAAGAAGGAAATAAAATACAACATCCATCCGGAATACAATGGACAGAAAGTAAATACAATATACTGGAAGGGACTATACTAGCTGCGGGCCGCCTCAAATAACGGAACTCACCTAGTCCCCGAATCATCCGTTCTGCTACGCCTAGTAGGCCACTAGATTTACATATACCTGTGCAAGAATAATGCACAGAAGTTTAGTATGAGTACGAAAACAATGTGTACTCAATGAGTGTCCCGTCTAATCTCGAAGAAGTAGAGACGAGATGGTCGACTTCGACACTTACTAATGGTCCGATAATGATGTCAATAATATATTAAATCGTGGATTTCTATAAACATGATTTTAATCCAGTAGAAGGAAACAAGTAAACAATTATTTCTTTTATAGGAAATTTCCAAAATTCTTTTTCGTTATTATCCAAATATTCTCAAGCCATGAAGAGGCAATAACAAATTTAATAGGTTCAAGGCAGCAATACAAGCATGTGCAAATCATGCCGAGACGTAGGGCTCACTTCAACAAAAAATAAACTGTGCACTTCCGAGGGTCGAACGGCGTGAATAATAGATGCATCTATTTAATCTGCCAAGGCGTTCGGCCCGCTCCAAAAAAATAAACACACAGACAGTCAATCAAGAAGTCCACACGGAGTAATTGTCCAATGAAAATGAATCCTCTTTTAACCATTTAAGAAAAGAAGAAGTTTTATCTATTTAGAAATTCATTTACTAATTCGATGTGATTTAATAAATTCAAGCTATCAATAGGTTCACAAGTAATCCAAGTATAGCATGCTTTGGGGTCCTAACTACCCGGACAATAGCATAATAGTAGCTACGCATGGACTCTCATCATCTCGTACGTACGTAGCCCTCACAATTAGGCGCACATAACCAATTATTTCATCTATGGGGACAATTCCCTCTTACAAGGTTAGAAAGGAGACTCACCTCGCTCTGAAGATCTATAACCGACATTCCACTCCCTTCCGAAGACTCTAATTGATGCACAATGCTCCAAAACTAGCCAATGATTACACAAATCCATTAATATATGCTCAATTATTCATTACAATCTAATTTATAGCAATCCCACGTGCCCAGAATCCAAAATTTTTCAAACATAAAATTTACCCATAGCCTTACTAACTCAAATTTATGATTTTCTCTAAATTTCATGCCCAAAATTGTGGTCAAAATCCAAGAATTCTAGTTTTCTAGGTTTTCCCTCAAACCCCAAGTTTTCTGCAAATTTCAATGTCTAAATTCATATATAAACTTTGATTTTAACTCAAAACCAATAGAAATCACTTACCTCATGCTTGGTGATGAAAATAGCACTCCAAATTTGCTCCAAAATTGGCTCCCATGGAAGAAATGAAGTGAAAATTAGCCAAACTTCGATTTTTAAAAGAACACTACCCAGGCAACCCTTCTTCACGAACGCGAAAATGCTATCACGTTCGCGAAGCACAACCTCTTCAGCCCCCAACTTTCCTAATCGCGTTCGCGACCCATCTAAAGCAGTCGTGAAGGCCAACTACCCATCCCCTATGCGTTCGCGTACCAAGCCTTGCGTTCAGCTGGGCCAAAGACCCAGGCCCAACTTTCTCTTCTACACGTTCGCGATATCTCCCCTGCGTTCGCGTAGCAGCTCGATCTGATCCTTCGCATTCGCGACTTCCTCTTCGCTTTTGCGAAGTGAAAAACTAGAAGCCTCCCATTTTCCTTTTCGCGTTCATGTCGCGAAGAAGGAAACTAGATACCAGCAACCAACAATAGCTTTTTATCAAAATTCGATCCGAAACCATCCCGAAACACACCCGAGGCCCTCGGGACCTCAACCAAACCTGCCAACCAATCCCAAAATACATTACGGACTTGCTCGAGGCCTCAAATCACGTCAAACAGCACTAAAATCATGAACCTCCAATCCAAGCTTAATGAACTTTAAAATTTCAAACTTCTATTTTCGATGTTTAAACCTATCAAATCACGTCCGATTGACTTCAAATTTTGCGGAGAAGTCATATTCGACATTACAGACCTACTCCAACTTCCGGAATTAGATTCTGACCTCGATATCAAAAAGTCCACTTCCGATCAAACTTCTTAAAAACCTTCAAATTCTATCTTTAGCTAAATGGCTCCAAAATGACCTACGGACCTCCAAATTCACTTTTGATCATGCTCCCAACTCTAGAATCACCATAAAGAGCTATTCACAGACTCAGAATTCCAAACGGACATTGATAACACTAAAAGTCACTTCAAGCCAAACTTATGAAATTTCTTATAAAATGCCAACTTCCACAATAGGCATCAAAACGCTCCCGGGTTATACAAAACCCGAACCGGGCATACACCCAAGTCCGAAATCATCATACAAACCTGTTGGAACCTTAAGATTCCGATTCCGAGGTCGTTTGCTTAAAAATCCAATCTTAGCTAATTCTTACAATTTAAAGCTTCTAATATGAGAATTCTCTTTCTGAATCAACTCCGAATTTTTCAAAATTCAATTCCGACCACGCATACAAGTTGTAATACCTGAAATGAAGCTATTCATGGCCTGAGACTACTGTACAATGCGCTAGGGCTCAAAACGACCGGTCGGGTCATTACATAATCATTGCTCGTCCTCGAGGAGAATTATTTAATTAATAATTATTGTTTCTTATAGACTAGAAAAGTAAGAAAATAAAAATTCACATAACATTCAAAACCTATATGTTTTCAAGTCACCAAATCTTTACCTTGTTTCTATTTATGCTTTTGTTTGACAAAAACTTTCTCTCCTCCTTTGACAAACTTTTTGAGATTGATAAAATTATGATCACAATCCTTGAGTTTCTCAAACTTTGTCCATAATCTTTCCCTTCATGTCAGTCTCCACTAATGGAGAATCAACATAGATTTTGAAAATTTTTTTAGGACTTTTTCAGGCTTTTATTGTTAGGCTTAGTCAGGGAAAGGGTAAATGAAATATTTATAGTGACTGTGTTCCTTCCAGCTTTATAATGTGAGCCAATTACTTTACTAAAGGAACTAGTACACTTTAATACAAAGAAGATAAACTCTAGATATGTCTTCAGTCTTATGATTAAAACCAATTAAGTCAACATTCCTTTCAACAGAAACATTCTCCATAAGTTCTAACTTCTTATTCCAAGAATTTATTCTATAAGTATATTCACATCTTTTTTTTTTGTGCGAGAAGGATATTCACATCATTTTTTAAACTTTATATACAAACCAATCCACCTTTCTTTGAATACAAACTTTACACCAAAAGTATTCCTTTATCCCGTACTTAAATAGCCATTTTTGCTCAATTATAGATGGAAGAAATCTTTTTTCTTTGGTTAAACCAATATGGTGTATCAAGAAGAGTTGGTTTATCCTCTCTTTTTTTGTTTCAAAAGGCTCAAAGTTGGGTGCTAAAGAAAAATATATATGTGTGTGTGTAGTGGTAGAAATAGAGAGGCTAAAAAGTGAATCAAGGAAAGCCTAATTTCATTTAAAACTCAATGTTGTCTATAATTTTACCTTGATAGACATTTGGGGCAAGTTCTAGCAAAGTTTTATTGATTCTACCTGTTGAGATCACAATGCTTCTCAATTCCAACTATTTCCCAAATTAAGAGATTCAGTATTGCCTTCACAAAAACACAAACACAAACATGGAAGTTATATGGCAAAAATGGAAAAAAATATGTTTGAAACCATGCGAATAATTGTTTAAAAACTTTAATATGATACAAGAACAACAATTAAGAATAAAATAAAAGATGAATTTATTAGTATTTACTATGGGTAAGTTTTATAACCAGCAGGCTAATGCCAAATACTAATAATTCTATTGTCTTGTACAATTTAAAAACATATAGAGGTATTTTACATGTAAAAAAAATAAAAATCTTTTTGGCTTTCAAATTTACAATCACAGAAGAAAGCTTGAAAGAAACTGCGATCACACATATTCTATGTGTACTAGACTGACTAATTTAAGACCTTATCAATCATTTGGTCTTGGTTTAAATATAAATCAAAAAATTACCTGAGCCAATAATTAATTTGCACAATTAAACGGTTAACCAACCAGTCATTTAGGCATACCGATCACCATAAAATTACTCATGTATAGGTGACTCTGTTTTTGTAGAGGCCTTCATAAAATATTTTGGTAGTACAATAACCTGGATATTAACCAGATCAATTGGTTAAGCAATTTTATTATGCAAATTTATACAGGACTTATAAGGCTCCATTGCTTCACCCTCAATGGCTACGGGTAGGAAAATATAGTTCCGAGTTTAATGTCGCCAGCTCAACTTATTTTCTTCATGATTCTTCATTCAATTAGAGTAACTGATGGTTGTTTCTCAAATTCCCCTCCAAAATATAATTTTAGTCTGTGACCATTTACTTTAAACTTATCTCCACCATTGATCTCTTGTATCTCAATAGCACCATATGAAGTAACATTTGTAACATTGTGAGGACTTTCCATCTGGACTTTAATTTTCCAGGGAAGAGCCTGAGTCGGCTATTTTAAAGAAGTACCTTATCTCCAATTTTGAAACTCTTTTGTCGGATCAACTTGTGATGCCATATTTTTATTTTTTCTTTGAAAATTCTGGCATTTTCATAGGCTTCCAACCTCAGCTCTTCTAATTCATTAACCTGAAAAAATCTATTTTTACCCGCAAAGGTCAAGTCAAAGTTTAGCACTTTCAATGCCCAAAAAGCTTTGTGCTCTAATTCAGCTGGCAAATGACAAGCTTTTCACTAGTCTATATGGGGATGTTCCAATTGATGTTTTGAACGCTGTTCGGTAAGCCCATAATGCATCATCTAATTTTAAAGACCAGTCTTTCCTAGAAATTCCAACTGTCTTCTTAAGAATTCTTTTTAACTCGCGATTCGAAACTTCAATTTGTCCTTGAGATTGAGCATGATATGGTGTTCCTATTTTATGAGTCACACCATATTTTGATAGCAAAGTAGAGAATTTCTTATTCATGAAATGATTTCCTTGGTCACTAATGATGACTCGTGGTGTGTCAAATCTAGTAAAAATATATTTCTTAAAGAAAATTACACACTGTACGAGCATCATTCTTTCTTGTGGGGAATGCTTCAACCCATCTTGACACATAATCCACAACCACAAGAATATATTCAAAAGAGTGAGAAGAAGGAAAAGGTCCCATGAAATCTATTCCCAAAACATCAAATATTTCACATACCTGTATTGATTTCAATGGAATTTCATCTCTTTTAGTGATACTACCTGTTCTCTGACACCTATCACATTGTGCAACATATGTTCGGGCATCTTTAAGAGTGTCGGCCAGAAGAATCCAACTTCCAAAGCCTTAAAAGCTGTTCGATTTGCTGTGTAATGACCTCCAACTGCTCCATCATGGTAGTGATATAAAATTTTAGTCATCTCTTCTTTAGGTACACATCTTCTAATGATATTATCTGCACAAAATTTAAACATGTAAGGTTCGTTCCACAGATACTACTTATGTAACGACCCGACCGGTTGTTTTGAGATCTAGTGCAATGTTCAACAGTCTGAGTCCATGAACAGCTTCATTTCAGGTATTATGACTTGTACGCGTGGTCGGAATTAAGTTTCGGGAAGTTCAGAGTCGATTTGGAAAGAAAATTCTCATTTCAGAAGCTTAAAGTTGAAAGAATTAATTATGATTGGATTTTTGAGTAAATGACCTCGGAATAAGGATTTGAAGGTTCTAACAGCTTTGTATGATGATTTCAAACTTGAGAGTATTTCCGGTCCGGGTTTTGGATAACCCAGGAGCATTTTGGCACCTATTGTGGAAGTTAGCATTTTGGGAGAAATTTCAAAAGTTTGGCTTGAAGTGCATTTAAGTGTTATCGATGTCCGTTTGGGATCCCGAGTCTGGGAATAGCTCCGTATGGTGATTCTAGAATTGGGAGCGCGATCGGAAGTGAATTCGGAGGTCCGTAGGTCATTTTGAAGTCATTTGGCTAAAGATAGAAATTTGAAGGTTTTTGAGAAGTTTGAACGGAAGTGGACTTTTTGATATCGGGGTCGGAATCCGATTCCAAAAGTTGGAGTAGGTCCGTAATGTCGAATATGACTCGTGTGCAAAAAATGAGGTCAATCGGATGTGATTTGATAGGTTTAAACATCAGAAATAGAAGTTTGAAATTTTAAAGTTCATTAAGTTTTGATTGGAGGTCGGTTCATGATTTTAGCATTGTTTGATACGATTTGAGCCCTCGATCAAGTCTGTAACGTATTTTAGGACTGATTGGTATGATTGGTTGGGGGTCCTGGGGTCCTAGGGTAGATTTCGGGTGGCTAACGGATCGAAACTTGAAATTTTGAGATAGCTAAAGAGCCTGGTTGCTGGTATAACCGCTTCTGCGGTGGGTTAACCGCAGAAGGGAGAAAGGTAACCGTAGATGCGGTTGGAGGTGAAGGGAGCTGGGAGCGCAAATGCGGTCACATTTTCGCAGAAGCGGGACCGCACCTGCGGAAGGAGGAGCGCAGAAGCGGATTTT
The DNA here is from genome assembly GCA_026770625.1 of Nicotiana glauca. Classification (NCBI taxonomy): domain Eukaryota; kingdom Viridiplantae; phylum Streptophyta; class Magnoliopsida; order Solanales; family Solanaceae; genus Nicotiana; species Nicotiana glauca. The sequence continues at coordinate 72,134 of MU727176.1, read as the reverse complement.
GGTCAGGGGCTCGTGGACCATAGATGCGGTCAAGGTTTTGCAGAAGCGGGACCTCACCTGCTGAAGGAGGAATGCAGAAGTGAAAAAAAGGAGCTTGGTGGGGAACCGTAGAAGCGGTATTTGGACCGCACCTACGGAACCGCAGAAGCGGTCAAAGGACCGCAGGTGCGGAAAGTGCTGGAGGCAGAGAGGGGTTTTAAAATTAGATTTTTGGCCATTTCCTCTCATATTTTCTTGGCTTGGGCAATTCTTGGAGGGTTTCAAGAGAGGATTTTCTTCATCAATGATAAAGTAAGTTACCCCCATCTATTTCAAATTAAATACATCAATTATGTATGGATTTGAGCATGAAATTTGTAAAAAACTTGGGGTTTGGGGGAAAACCTAGAAAATTAGTATTATTGGAATTTGACCACAATATTGGGAATGAAATTAAGAGGAAATCATATATTTGAGTTCGTGAGTTCATGGGTAAATTTATCTTCGAGAAATTTTGGAAATCCGGGCATGTGGGCCCGAAAGCATTTTTGTCAACCTTTCGATCGGGGTTAGGAATTGTTATAAATTGGGTTGTAATGAATAATTGAGTATATATTAATGGATTGGTATTATTATTGGCTAGCTTTGGAGCTTTGTTCATCGGTTCGAGTCTTCGAAAGAGTGTGGAATGCTGGTTATGGATCTTCGAAGCGAGGTGAGTCTCCTTTCTAGCCTTGTAAGAGGGAATTGTCCCCATAGGTGATATAATTGAGTATGTGCTTCTATTTGTGGGGGCTACGTACACACGAGGTGACGAGAGTCCGTGCGTAGCTACTATTATGCTATTGTCTAGGTAGCCTAGGACCCAAGAGCATGTTATACTTCGATTATTTGTGAACTTGTTGACAGCTTGAATTGCTTAAATCACATTGAACTAGTAAATAAATTTCAAAAATGATTAAACTTCATTTTTCTTAAATAGTTAAAAGAGGATGTACTTTCTTTGGCTAATTGCTCCGTGTGGACTCGTGATTGACTGTCTCCGTGTGTTTAAATTTTGGAGCGGGCTAAACGCCTCGGAAGATTAAATAGATGCATCTATGGTTCGTGTCGTTCGACCCTCGCACTGCACATTTTACATTTTTTTTGGAGCCGACCGTCGACCTCGGCATAATTTGCGCATGCTTGTATTGCTTCATTGAAATTATTAAAGTTGTTATTCCCTTTTCATGGCTTGAGAATATTTGGATAATAAAGAAAAAGGAATTTTGGAAATTTCCTATAAAAGAAATAATTGTTTACATGTTACCTTCTATTAGATTAAAATCATGTTTATAGAAATCCACGATTTAATGTATTATAGACATCATAACTCTGAACTGGAAGGATGTTGCCGCACATTTGATTGATGTCCATGAGGGGTGAATGTACTTGTGCAACTAGAAAGTGATCTCAGGCTCAGGTGGGTTATTCCCTACGAGCAGGTTAACGGTCGCATAGTTGGCAAAGCTTCTGCGAATAATTTTATTCGTTATGCAGTGAAGGGATCGGTTGTGCGAATGTTGTTGATGATTCTAAGTATAAAAAGGGGTTTTTATGGTAAGATATCAAGAATATTGGCTGTTGATGGCGTAAGGTTATGCCAATAAGAGATTAAGAATCTTGGTGAACTCCAGAGTTGTGTAATGGTGGTTTCGAGATAAGTGGGACAGTCCCACCGTCTATGATTGGGTTGCATGGTTAATTACTTGCGGGGTTTCTGGTTATTAGCATATTGAGGGGCTATTTCAGCTACGGGAAAAGACCATAAGTGGTAATTTGAGCAAAGAAATTATTAAGGGTGCGCTATAGTTGGCGTTATTGGCCCATGTTCAGATTTGGGGGAAGGATTCAGCATTGTGTTTGTAAATATGCGGGTTCCAAGGGAAGGGACTCTTCCAAGTGCATCACCAATGGGGTATTCATGTGCTAGAAGATTTATGGAATTGATTAAATTCGGGGCCAAGTCAGAGCGGGTGGCTCTCAACAACGGTCCTAGTGAATTCAATAGATAAAGTGTGATGCCTAATGGTTTCAAGCCTATAGGTACAGTCGAGAATCAAGCTTTTGCAATAGCTTATGAGTGGAGGCCCAAAATGTTCTATGATGTTTTGACTTGCAGTGTAACACTTGAGAGGAAAATAAGAAAGGACTTCGGATTCGCAGAAGGATTAGCAGAATGGGCATATCAGTTGAGGGTTCGAATAAGCGCACATGGGAGGTATGAAATGATTCATGTGATTTGAGACATCATGGTCTCGCGGTTCAAGGTCACTCGGGGCGAGTGCGGATGGAGTGTTATGTGTTGAAAGGAATTATTGTTGTTACTAAGGCAATCAGGGCAAACCGAATAAAGATACATTGTTTAACCACAGTTGAGTTGGCGTATTGGTGGTAGAGGTCAGTTCCTTCAGCGTGATCAAGTTATGCATGTGATTTGTGACGGTACATGTGAGGCTTGTCGGCCACCGTAATTGATGTTATTTAGAAGCATTCTACTGTTTTGGTTGGTTATGTGGAAGCGGATCCCAGAAGGGCTATGGTGTCTTAGACCACTACTTAGAGATTTTCATGTTCTACGATTATGAGAATTCACTTGTGTGTTGCTATGGTTCTCCTGAAGTGAGTTAAGTGAAAAGCTTTTATGTGATGAAGTGTTAACCTATTAGTGGTTCCGGAGTTATGTCAAAAATCGTGTTCTATTGCGTGCTGGCATGATGGGTGCAACGAGTGGTATTGAATTTGAAGTGAGGATCAAAGTTGCAATTCGGTGTTGACAAGGATGTCACGAGCTCGGATGAGTAGGAAAGGAGTTTCGATGTTTAAGGTTAGTTGGTATTTTCTTTAGCATCACATGAGATCGGTGCTTCGTGGAAGAGGCTTTGCGTCCTGGTTAAGGATTCTTAATTGCTTTTCAGCATTAGTGCGGACCTGTTATCTGTTATGATAGGTTGTGGGAGCGTGTCCCACAGAAAGATGGTATAAGTATGGCATACAGTCACTTGACCGGTTAAATATTTAGACCAAGTATGAAGATTTGTGATGATATCAATAAGTTGAGAATATATTCCTGGAAGGCACTCTGTTTACTGGGTTATGGACTGAGGAGGTTTGCTCCAGTTATGACGGTTGTTCTTGTGTGTTATAAGAAGGGGGAAGTTAGTATGGACCTTTGGAAGGTTATTGGCCTAGTTTGATACGATCAGGATTGACTTGAGGTCGGTGGGTGGATTTAAGCGTGAATATGGGCCCTATGTCAGGCCACTTGTGTTCATTTCAGCAAGCGTTNTATATATATATATATATATATATATATATATATATATATATATATATATATATATATATATATATATATATTGTGCCGTATGAGTTGTGAGACGGCTTGCTAGATTTCTTATGTGTTGAGATTCCGCATAGCGATAATGTTATATGAGCAGGGTGGCTCTTGAGATTCGGATCGGGTATTGCACCTCAGTTGTGTTTGAATTTTGTAGCCTATAGCGCTATCTGTTCCCTCAGGGATGGTATTATACACCTAGCGTGTTTCAGACCAATATTTGGTATTTCATTTTAGCGAGCAATTTAGCTCGACATATATCTCCTTATGTGAGTTCTATTTGTGGATCGGGTGGCATACCGTCATGGGTATGTTGTTTGGATCGGGTTGCGTGCAGCAACATTGTGATGTTCAGTACTGTTCCCCATATCTGTTTATTGTGTTCTGTTTCCTATTTTATGAAGAAAGCTCATATTAGCTGCGTGCCCGCGTCGCATGTATGATTCGCGAGCAGGGTATTTGGTTGATTGAGTCGACCGCGTCGCATGGATGATTCGTGAGCGGTGTAGTTGAATTTCTTTCTCAAAGTTTGCTTTCCTTTATATAGCGCTGGTTATGGTAACCTATTGGCACATTGTAGCATCAAATGGGACTTAGGATTATGTTCAGGGTGGCTTATTGCCTGAACAGTTCGTACTGGGTGAGACGAGGTCATTGGATTTAGGATCAGTGCAATCTGACTATATGGAGCATGTTAAGGAGCAAAGATCATTATTTGGTTCAGAATGAGGTAGTGTTTCTTGTCAGAAGCATAGAATTAATGATTAATTGACTCGGCAGTTGATTATGAATTTCTGTACATCTCTTCCGTTGTGGCGGCATTGTAAGAGTTAGAGTAAGACTTGTGTATGTCATGGGGTGCAATGGGAGCATCAGATTCATGGAATTTTGACTAAGTTGATCAGAAAATGTTATTGTGGTCCGGTGTGTAAAGTGATGCTAGATGTTAATTCAGCAAAGTTATGCAGCCATGTTTGGGTACAATGTGTAGTGATTGATATAGTGATCTTGTGTTGGAAACAAGTCAGGCATAGAATTCCAGATGTTGGAACTGGGCTCTAAGGCTTATTTACTTAAATAAAAAGGGAAATATCTTCAGAATTGATCGAGCTGATGTGCTCAACTGAATTGTGGTAGCACGGGAAGGTGCATGAAAAGTTAAACAATGATTTCAGACTACTTCAGTGTAGTTATCAGCACGTTCGTGGACGAACGTATGTTTAAGTGGGAGAGAATGTAATGAGCTGACCGGTTGTTTTGAGCTCTAACGCAATGTTCAGCAGTCTGAGGCCATGAACAGCTTCATTTCAGGTATTATGACTTATACGCGTGGTCGGAAATAAATTTCGGGAAGTTCAGAGTTGATTTGGAAAGAAAATTCTCATTTCGGAAGCTTAAAGTTGAAAGAATTAACTAATTTTGGATTTTAGAGTAAACGACCTCGGAACCAAGATTTGAATGTTTCAACAGGTTCGTATGATGATTTCAAACTTGAGCGTATGTCCGGTCCGGGTTTTGGCGCATATTATGGAAGTTAGCATTTTGGGAGAAATTTCATAAGTTTGGCTTGACGTGCATTTTAGTGTTATAGATATCCGTTTGGGATCCCCAATCTGGGAATAGCTCTGTATGGTGATTCTGGAATTGGGAGCGCGATCGGAAGTGAATTCGGAGGTCCGTAGGTCATTTTGAAGTCATTTGGCTAAGGATAGAAATTTGAAGGTTTTTGAGAAGTTTGATCGGAAGTAGACTTTTTGATATCGGGGTCGGAATCCAATTCCAAAATTGGAGTAGGTCCGCAATGTCGAATATCACTCGTGTGCAAGATTTGAGGTCAATCGGACGTGATTTGATAGATTTAAACATCAGAAATAGAAGTTTGAAATTCTAATGTTCATTAAGTTTGGATTGCAGGTTGGTTCGTGGTTTTAGCATAGTTTGCTATGATTTGAGGCCTCAAGCAAGTCCGTAACGTTTTTTGGGACTGGTTGGTATGATTGGTTGGGGTCCCGAGGGCCTCAGGTGGTTTCCGGGTGGCTAACGGATCGAAACTTGGAATTTTGAGATAGCTGAAGGGCCTGGTTACTGGTATAACCGCTTCTGCGGTAGGTTAACCGCAGAAGCGATAAAGGTAACCACTAAAGCGGTTGGAGGTGAAGGGAGCTGGGACCGCACTTGTGGTCATATTTCCGCAGAAGCGTGACAGCACCTGCGGAAGGAGGAGCACAGAAGCGGATTTTGGTCACGGGCTTGTGGACCGCAGATGCTGTCAAGGTTTCGCAGAAGTGGGACCGCACCTGTGGAAGGAGGAATGCAGAAGCAGAAAAAGGGATCTTGGTGGGGAACCGTAGAAGGGGTATTTGGACCGCACTTGCGGAACCGCAGAAGCGGTCAAAGGACCGCAGGTGCGGAAAGTGCTAGAGGTAGAGAGGGGTTTTAAAATCGGATTTTTGGCCATTTCCTCTCATATTTTCTTGGCTTGGGTGATTCTTGGAGGGTTTCAAGAGAGGAATTTCTTCATCAATGATAAGTTAAGTTACCCCCACCTATTTTGAATTAAATACATCAATTATGTATGGATTAGAGCATGAAATTTGTAGAAAACTTGGGGTTTGGGGGAAAACCTAGAAAATTAGTATTCTTAGAATTTGACCACAATTTTTGGAATGAAATTAAGAGGAAATCATATATTTGAGTTTGTGAGTTCATGGGTAAATTTATCTTTGAGAAATTTTGGAAATCCGGGCACGTGGGCCCTAGGGCATTTTTGTCAACCTTTCGATTGGGGTTAGGAATTGTTATAAATTGGGGTTTAATAAATAATTGAGTATATATTAATGGATTGGTATCATTATTGGCTAGCTTTGGAGCTTTGTTCATCGGTTCGAGTCTTCGAAATGGTGTGGAATGCCGGTTATGGATCTTCGGAGCGAGGTGAGTCTCCTTTGTAAACTTGTAAGAGGGAATTGTCCCCATAGGTGAAATAATTGAGTATGTGCTCCTATTTGTGGGGGCTACGTACGCACGAGGTGACGAGAGTCCGTGCGTAGCTACTATTATGCTATTGTCCGGGTAGCCTAGGACCCAAGAGCATGTTATACTTGGATTATTTGTGAACTTATTGACAACTTGAATTGCTTAAATCACATTGAACTAGTAAATAAATTTCAAAAATGATTAAACTTCATTTTTCTTAAATGGTTAAAAAAGGATGTACTTTCTTTGGCTAATTTCTCCGTGTGGACTCGTGATTGACTGTCTCTGTGTGTTTAAATTTTGGAGCGGGCTGAACGCCTCGGCAGATTAAATAGATGCATCTATGGTTCGTGTTGTTCGACCCTCGGCAGTGCATAGTTTACATTTCTATTGGAGCGGACCGTCGACCTCGGCATGATTTGCGCATGCTTGTATTTCTTCCTTGAACTTATTAAAGTTGTTGTTACCTCTTCATGGCTTGAGAATATTTGGATAATAAAGAAAAAGGAATTTTGGAAATTTCCTATAAAAGAAATAATTGTTTACTTGTTTCATTCTATTGGATTAAAATCATGTTTATAGAAATACACGATTTAATGTATTATAGACATCATTATTTGACCACTAGTAGGTGTCGAAGTCAACCATCTCGTGTCCACTTGTTCGAGATTAGGTGGGATACTCATTGGGTACACGTTGTTATCGTACTCATACTACACTTCTGTGCATTATTGTTGCACAGGCATATGGATCCCTAGTGGCTTACTAGGCGTAGTAGTACAGATGATATGGAGACTTACGTGAGCTGCACTTCTCGAGGTGATTCGCAGCCAGCAGAGTCTCTTTCAGTTTTTAGTATTTATTTCTATCCAATATTGTATTCCGGACGGTTGTTGTATTACATTATTTCTTAGAAATTGCTCATGCACTTGTGACACCGGGTTCTAGGAGGATTTTTTTTGGATTATTAAATGTTAAGTTTTGTTAAAGATTTCACGGTTGTTTCTGAAATTTTTATTATTTGTTATTTAATGTATAAAGAAAAATGATTTTAGACAATATGAAAATTGAAATTTAATTAAGTATTTCTGTTGGCTTGCCTGACAGCGGTGTCCGACACCACCACGACCCTTAGTAGATTTTTGGTTTTGACAACTTAGCATCAGATATAAGTTTTTTCCTTTGTTGGTATGAGAGATCTTGGGATGTCCACTTTCCAACCAAGTAGTTTGCAATATCTGCAAACCAGGGTGGTTGAGTCACTACTGAGTCGATTGAAAAAATGTGTTCATCAGGAAATTCTTCCTTTATCTCATTAAACTCAAGGGGAGGATTTTCCAATCTAGACAAATGATCAGCTACCTGATTCTCTGTTCTTTTTTTATCTTTTATCTCAAGGTCAAATTCTTTCAGAAGTAAAATCCGTCTTAACAATCTAGGTCAAGCATCCTTCTTTGCTAAGAGGTATTCAAAGTTGCATGATCAATAAAAACTGTGACCTTAGTCCCTATCAAATATGGACGAAATTTATCAAATGCAAATACTACTGCTAGTAACTCTTTCTTTGTTGTGGCATAATTAAGTTGAGCCTCATTCATTATTCTACTAGCATAGTAAATGAGACGGAAAATCTTATCCTTTGTCTGGCCTAAAACAGCTCCTACTGCTATATCACTAGCATCACACATAACCTCAAAAGGTTGATTCCAGATAGGCGACACAACTACAGGGACAGTTGATAACTTTTTCTTAAGGGTCTCAAATGCATCTAGGCAATCACCTGAAAAATTAAACTTAGTATCTTTCATCAAGAGATTAGTCAGCGGTTTTGTAACTTTTGAAAAAACTTTTATGAACGCCTGTAAAAACATGCATGACTTAGAAAACTTCTAATGCCTTTAATAGTTGTAGGGGGGGGTAATCTTGCTATAAGATTAATTTTAGCCTTATCAACTTCTATCCCGTTAGCAGTGATTTTATGTCCTAAAACAATTCCCTCAGTAACCATAAAATGATATTTTTTCCAATTAAGAATCAAGTTTGTCTCTTCGCATCTCTTAAGAACTAAAGTTAAGTGATAAAGAAAATCCTCAAATGTTTTTTCAAAGAGTGTAAAATCATCCATAAAAATCTCGAGAAATTTCTCGATCATGTCAGAGAAAATTGCTGACATGCAATGCTGAAATGTAGCAGGGGTGTTGCACAAACCAAATGGCATTGTCCTATAAGCATATGTTCTATGAGGACATGTGAAGGTTGTCTTATCTTGATCTTCTGGTGCAATTGGTATCTGGTTATACCCTGAATAGCCATCAAGAAAAAAATAAAACCCATATCCTGCAATTCTTTCCAACATTTGATCAATAAATGGCAAAAGACATTAATCTTTTCTAGTAACATCATTGAGACGTCTGTAATCAATACAAACTCTCCATCTTGTGACAGTCTTGGTAGGTATGAGTTCATTATTTTTATTTTTAATAACTGCCATACCTCCTTTCTTTGGCACTGCCCGAACAGGACTTACCCAAGGACTATCTGAAATAGGATAAATGATACTTGCTGCCAAAAGTTTTACAATCTCCATTTTTACCACTTCCTGCATTTCTGGATTCAGTCTTCTTTGGGGTTGGACTATTGGCTTGTAGCTATCCTCCATGAGGATTCTGTGAGTACAAACAACTGGACTAATCCCTTTGATATCTGCTATAGTCCACCCTAAGGCTCATTTGTGTATTTTCAAGACTTCAATTAATCTTTCTTATTCTGCAGTCAAAGAAGATGAAATAATCACTGGACATTGTTCTTTTTCAAGATAAGCATTTTTCAAATGGGATGGGAGAATTCTGAGTTCAATTTTTTGGTTGAACTTATTCTTGTTGCATCTCCTGATCCTCGGAATCTTTTTCCAATATTTCAGCTTCTCTTCTGATGATGGGATCATCATCTTGTATGGTGCATGATTTGTCCAAGTATATTTCCATTGGGTTTGGAGTTAATTTATCATCTCTATATTCATATGTAAGATAACTAATCATGTCAATTGAAAAAGATGAAGATGATGATTCATCTCCTGAAAATCTTAGTATCTTTTGCATGTCAAAAATGACCCATTATTTATCAACTCTTAGAATTAGTTGTCCTTGGTGGACATCTATAATTGCTCTACTTGTATTAAGAAATTGTAACGACCCGACCGGTCATTTTGAGCCCTAGTGCATCATTCAGCAGTCTGAGGCCATGAACAGCTTCATTTCAGGTATTGTGACTTGTTCGCATGGTCGGAATTTAAATTCAGGAAGATCAGGGTTAAATTTAAATGAAAATTCTCATTTGAGAAGCTTAAAGTTGAAAGAATGAACTAGGATTGGATTTTTGAGTAAAAGACCTCAGAATCAGGATCTGAAGGTTCCAGCAGGTTCGTATGATAATTTCGGACTCGGGCGTATGCCCGGATTGGGTTTTGGATAACCCGGGAGCGTTTTGGCGCCTATTATGGAAGTTAGCATTTTGGAAGAAATTTCTTAAGTTTGGCTTGGAGTGCGTTTCAGCTTTATCGATGTCCGTTTGGGATTCCAAGACTGGGAGTAGCTCCGTATGGTGATTCTAGAGTTGGGAGCGTGATAGGAAATGAATTTGGAGGTTCGTAGGTCATTTTGAAGCCATTTGGCTAAAGATAGAAATTTGAAGGTTTTTGAGAAGTTTGACTGGAAGTGGACTTTTTGATATCGGGGTCGGAATCTGATTCCGGAAGTTGGAGTAGGTTCGTAATGTCAAATATGACTTGTGTGCAAAATTTGAGGTCAATCGGACATGATTTGATAAGTTTAAACATCGGAAGTAGAAGTTGGAAAGTTCAAAGTTCATAAATCTTGGATTGGAGGTCGATTGATGATTTTAGCATTGTTTGATGTGATTTGAGGGCTCGAGTAGGTCCGTAATGTGTTTTGGTATTGGTTGGTATGATTGGTTAGGGTCCCGGAGGCCTCGGGTGGATTCCGGGTGGTTAACGGATCGAAACTTGGAATTTAAGAGGGACTGAAGCACCTGGTATCTGGTATTTCTGCTTCTGCAGAAATGGGACCGCAGAAGCGGTTGAGGGAGCCGCAGAAGCAGAATTGTACGCAGGTTCGAGGACCTCAGATGCGGTCAAGGTTCCGCAGAAGTGGGACCGCATCTGCGGAAGGGGGCATCGCATAAGCGGAAAAGGGGAGCTAGGCCCAGGACCGCAGAAGCGGCTTTTGACCGCAAAAGCGGAACCACTTAAGCGAGAATAATTCCGCAGGAGCGGATATAGCTGGGGTAGAAACATTGTTTTAAAGTCGGAGTTTGGCCATTTCTCTCACATTTTTCATGGCTTGGGCGATTCTTGGAAAGGGTTCAAGAGAGGATATTCATCAACAATGTTGAGGTAAGTTATTCCTCCCTATTTTGAGTTAAATAAATTAATTATGTATGGATTTAAGCATGAAGATTAGTGTAAATTTTGGATTTTGGTTGAAAACCTAGGAAACTAGAAATCTTGGATTTGATTACGATTTTGAGTATGGAATTAAGAGAAAATTATATATTCGAGTTCCTAAGGTTATGGGTAAACTTTATCTTCGAAAAGTTTTGGATTCCGGGCACGTGGGCCCGAGGGCATTTTTGTCAACTTTTCGTTTGGGGTTAGGAATTGTTATAAATTGGGTTGTAAAGTATAATTGAGCATATATTAATGGATTGATATGATCGTTGGCTAGTTTTGGAGCATTGTGCGTTGGTGCAAGTCTTCGAAAGAATGTAAAATGCCGGTTGTGGATCTTCGGAGCGAGGTGAGTCTTCTTTCTATTCTTGTGAGGGGGAATTTACCCCATATTTGAAATAATTGATTATGTGCTCCTATATGTGGGGGCTACGTACGCACGAGGTGATGAGAGCCCGTGCGTAGCTACTATTATGCTATTGTCCGGATAGTTAGGGCCCATCAGCATGTTGTAATTGGATTAATTATGAACCCATTGATGACTAGAATTGTTTAAATCACCCTTGATTAGTAAACAAATTTAAAAAGAGATTAAACATCATTTCCTGAATTTTCTAAACAGAGCATTGGTTTATTTGGATAATTATTCCTCGATAAAATTCTAATTAGCTATCTGAGCATGTATCTTACGTGTACCTGCGTCGCATGGATGATTCGCGAGCAGGATGATTGATCGCATTAAACTAATAAATGGAATTCTAAAAAGACTTAAGCTTAGTTTTCTCAAAGTTATTAAAGAGAATTGACCTTTCTTGTATAATTATTCCATGTTGACTCCTTGACTGATTGTCTGTATGTGTGTGTTTATTTTGGAATAGGTTGAACGCCTCGGCAGATTAATAGATGCATCTATAGGCACGTCGATGACCCTCGGCAAGTGCACATTTATTTCTGTTGGATCGGGCCGTCACCTCGGTATGATTTGCGCATGCTTGTATTGCTGCCTGGACTTATTTAAGTTGTTATATTCTTCACTATGGCTCGAGATCAGTTTGTTAATAATGAAAAGAAATCTTGGAAATTTCCTATGAAGGAATTATGTGTTTACTTGTTTCCTCTATCTGGATTAACATCATGTCTAAAAATATAAATCCACTGTTAATATGTATATTAAGGATAAATAATCATTGGACTATTAGAGAGTGTCAAGTTGACCATCTCGTCTCTACCCCTTCGGGATTGGGTGGGACACTCACTGAGTACACGTTGATTACGTACTCATACTACACTTCTATGTATTTTTGTTACATAGGTATATATACCTCTAGTAGCCTATTGGGCGTAGCAGCATGGATGACGCTGGGACTAGGTGAGCTGCATTGTTCGAGGCGACCCGCATCTAGTGTAGTTCCTTTCAGTATTTTGTATCTTATTCCCGGTCCACTGTATTTCGGATAGGTGTTGTATTTTATTCTTCTTATCAATAGTTGCTCATGTACTCGTGACACCGGGTTTCTAGGATGGTTTACAACGAATTTGTACTAATTGTTATTATTTAAATTTGAATTCAAGTAGTGAACTTTTATTTATGAAAATGGGAGGAAAAACCTTAGATTTTCAAAAGTATTAAAAGAAGGATTAATTGAAAAGTTAGTTGGCTGGCCTGACAGAGGTGTCCGGCGCCACCACGACCCCTAGTGGATTTTGGGTCGTGACAACATGGTGTGAGAGCACTAGGTTCCTGTCGATCTCACGGGTCATGAGCAAGTCTAATAGAGTCTCGCGGATCGGTACGGAGACGTCTGTATTTATCCTCAGGAGGCTGCAGGACTGTTAGGAGTACTTCCCTTCTTGATTTCCTTTTCCTGCGGTTGGATTCCTTTGAGGCTTATGCCTTTTATTTCTTCCTACTCAATCTTATGCGAGTGCTTGTTATAAACCGAAAGTTGAAGAATTGAAATGGCACTACAAATGTGGTGCGGGATGATTTTTCCCGGTATAGTTGATTGGACTATTATAGTCGAATTATGGAGGGATATTATATTGTTTTAGCTCAGTAACAGAACTTCTAAGAGCCTTGAGGCTAGGCACAGGTTGCCATGATTCTTTTGAACAATTATGCTACAGTGTTGTTGTGATGGTGGGACATTTGCCCACGTATCGGGGCAGTGAATGAATTTAAGGGAGGTTTACTCAGCATTTCTTATATTTATTATATTTCTGCGATTTTGTTATTTTGCGTTATGTTGTGTATTTCATGTTAATCTTAGTATGACTCCATTAATAGTATTAACTTATCTTCTCTTGTTGATTTCTTAAGCCGAGGGTCTCCTGGAAACAGCCTCTCTGCCCTCCGGGGTAGGGGTAAGGTCTGCGTACATATTACCCTCCCCAGACCCCACTTGTGGGATTATACTGGGTTGTTGTTGTTGTTGTTGTTTACTCAGCGTGTAATCAAGGTATTCAGTATTTTATTCCCGGCAGGGGGAAGGTCAATCAAACTAAGGATGGTCAGGTGTGGGCTGATGGAAGTAATGAGACTTGGTATTTGCAAGCGTGGTTGAGCTTTCTTTTATGAGAGGGTATTGTGGTCCTGATTGAACGCATTAAGTTGTTGGCATTATAATCTACTACAATTCGTCTTTATTGCAGGATATTGTGAAATAATATTGGAGGTACAACTGTCAGATATCGCATGATGCGGTGGTTTAAGATCGAATCAGAATTTCTAATGTTGACGACTCGATAAAGATGACCTTTGGAAAGGTTTAAAGTTAGCAGCAATGATGGATTCAAGTGCCACGAAGATAGATTTTATTTAAGGCAACAATTGAGCAGCAAAGTATGAGGAAGGACATGTAGGAAGTGTCAGGTGGTGTTTAAAACTTCTAGAAGGCCAAGTATGAGGAGCAAGGTCGAGTGGTTAATTAAAGAGATGAGTTCCGCCAAAGTGGGAGAGTGGCGAAGGTTGCATATGGGCTTGGTAGTAAGATGACTACGCGCCTTAAATAGAGTTTGGATCAGATTGGGGATTTTAATGATTGGTGATTGAAGCCTACATGTATGATGTGAAGTATAGGCTAGTATGTGGTAGAAGATTGATATTGCGGAAGGGAGCTGCTTGAAATGGAGGAGGGCGCAGCATAACCCTGAAATTGGAAGGATGTTGCCGCACATTTAGCTGATGTCCGCGAGGATAAAATGGACTTGTGCAGCCGGAAGGTGAGCTCGGACTCAGGATGGGCTATTGGTGTCATAGTGAATGTACCCCGTACAGCGGCATGGGAAGATGTCGAGAGGTGATTCCCCTAGGTGGGTTATTCCCTGTGAGCAGGTTAGCGGTCGCGTGGTTGGCAAAGCTTCTGCAAAGAATTATATTGGTTGTTCAACAAAGAGATCGGTCGTGCGAATGTGGTTAATGATTCAGAATATGAAAGATGGGGATTTACAGAAAGATTCCGAGAAATTTTGATAACTTATGACGGGAGGTTATGTCAATAAAGGATAAGAAGGTCGGGCAAACTCAAGAATGGAGGAATAATGGATTCAAGCTAAGTGGGAGAGTCCCACCGCCTATGATTGGGTTGTATGGTTAACTACTTGTGTGATTTATGGTTATTAGCATATTTATGGATTATTTCAGCTATGAGAAAAGACCACAAGTGGTAATTCTAGCAAATGAATTGTTGGAGGCATGCGATGGTTTGCCTTATTAGCTCATGTTCAGACTTGGAAAAAGTTCAGGATTTATGCCTTGTATGGATACAGGTTTCAGAGAAAGCAATTTCGTTGGGTGCTTCGCCGAGAGAGTATTCGTATGTTATAAGATTTATGGAGTGAATTATATTTGGGACCAAGTTAGAGAGGGTGGCTCTCAATAACGGTCCTAGTGATTTCAGGAGTTAAAGTGTGGTGCTCAATGATTTCAAGCCTATAAGTACAACTAAGAATCAAGCTTTGTAACAACTTATGAGAAGGTGCCCAAAATGTTCTACGATGTGTTACCTTGTGGTGTAGCATTTGAGAAATGTGAAATAATTCGTGAGATTTGGGACAGCATGTCTCGCAATTCAAGGTCACTCGGGGTGAGTGTAGATGGATCATGTTATGTGTTGAATGGAGTTAGTCTTGTTTTAAGGCAAGCAAAGAGGAATTGGAAGAAGGTAAATTGATTAGCCATAGTTGAATTTGGCATATTGGGGCCAGTGATCAGTTCGGTCCGCGAGATCAAGTTATGTGTATGATTTGTGGGGGTATGTGTGAGGCCTGTCGGCCGCCATGATTGATGATTTATCAGGGGCATTCCTCTGTTATGGCTTGTTAAGTGAAAGCGGATTCCGGAAGGGCTATGGTGGCTTGGACCACTACTTGTAGATTTGCACATTCTACGTTTATGGGAAATTACCTGTGCATTGCTATGATTCTCCTGAAGTGAGATAAGTGTAAGGTTCTTATATGATGAAATGTGAAAATATTAATGATTTCGGAGTTATGATGAAAAATCGTATTCTATCATATATTGGCACGTTGGGTGCGGTGAGAGGTATTGAAATGTGAAATGAGGATCAAGGTTTTAGTTCGGTGTTGACAAGGATGTCACGGGCTCGGATGAGCAAGGAAGGGGTTGAATGATTATAGTAAATTGGTATTGCCCTGAGCGTCACCTGAGATTGATGTGTTGGGGAAGAGGTTTTGCATCCTGGTTAAGAATTCTGGATCAATTTTCAGCATTAGTGCGTCAGATGGTTTAGATATGCGGACCCGTCTTTCGAAAGATCGTGGGAGCGTGTCCCACGGGAAGATTGTATAAGTGTGGCATGTAGTCACTTTATTTGGCTAAAGATTTAAACCAATTATGAGGATTGTGCTAATATCATTAATTTGAGAATTTATGCCTGGAGGGCACTTTGTATATCGGGTTATGAACTGAGGAGGTTGCTCCGGTTATGATGGTTATTCTTACGTGATATGAGGCAAAAGGGAGTTACTACGGACCTTTGAGAGGTCATTGGCCAAATTGGTGAAATCAGAAATCGGCTTGAGATCGGTGGATTGACTTATTTGTGAACAGGGCTTTATACCAGACCAGTGGTGTTCACTTCAGCGAGCGTTCCCTATAGAGGAACAGTCGAGGTGTTATTTGGTCATCAGCTATTCCAGGTAATGATGTATTGTGGCGTATGAGTTGTGAGACGGCTTAGTAAATTCTTGTGCGTTGAGGTTCCGCGTTGCGATGATGTTATGTGAGCAGGATGGCTCTTGAGATTTAGATCTTGTATCGCACCTCAGTTACGCTTGAGTTTGTAGCCTATAGCGCTATCTGTTTTCTCAGGGATGGTATTATGCAATTAGCGTGCTTACGATCGAAATTCGATATTTTTATTGTAATGAGCAGATTTAGCTCAAAGTGCAATCTCCTTATGTGAGATCTATGTGTGGATCGGGTGGCACACCACCATGGGTATGTTATTTAGATAGGGTTGTGCACGGCAACAGTATGATGTCGAGTCTAGTTTTCTACATGCTATTTCATTGTGTGTTTCGCTTCCTATCTTCTAAGGAAAGTCCGTATTAGTGCGGGGGTAGGTAATTCCTTCCAGAGTTCAATTTTTGTTTGTGCTATGTTCGGATTGGTGGCCTATTGGCACATTATGGAGTCATATGAGACTTGTGATCGCATTCAGAGTGGCTTATTGCCTGAGCAGTTCGTACTGGGTGTGACGAGATTATGGGATTTAAGATTAGTGCAACCTGATTATATGAAGTATATTAAGGAGCAAAGGTCATTATTTGGTTCAGAATGTGGTAATGTTTCTTGTCAGAAGTATAGACTTAATGAGTGGTTGACTTGGTAGTTGAATATGGATTTCGGCATCTCATCCGTCGTGGCGGTATTGTAATAGTAAGAGTAAGACCCATGTAGGTCATAAGGTGCAATGGGAGCATCAGATCCATGGAATTCCGCTTAATTCAAACAGAAATGTTATTGTGGTCCTATGATTAAAGTGATGCAAAGTGTGAATTCAGCAGAGTTATGCAGTCATGTTTGAGTACAGCGTATAGTGATTGATACGGTGATCGTATGTTGGAAACAGGCGTGGCATAGAATTTCGTATGTTGGAATTGGGCTCTAAGGCTTATTTGCTTGAATAAAGGTGAGTATCTTCAGAACTTATCGAGCTAATGTGCTCAACTGAGTTGTGATAGCACAGGAAGGTGCATGAGGTGCTAAACAGTGATTTCAGACTACTCCAGTGTAATTCTCAACACGTTCGAGGACGAACGTATGTTTAAGTGGGAGAGAATGTAACGACCCGACCGGTCGTTTTGAGCCCAAGTGCGTCGTTCAGCAGTCTGAGGCCATGAGCAGCTTCATTTTAGGTATTGTGACTTGTTCGCATGGTCGGAATTTAAATTCACGAAGATCGGGGTTAAATTTAAATGAAAATTCTCATTTGAGAAGCTTAAAGTTGAAAGAATGAACTAGGATTGGATTTTTGAGTAAACGACTTCGGAATCGGGATCTGAAGGTTCCAGCAGGTTCGTATGATGATTTCGAACTCGGGCGCATGCTCGGATTGGGTTTTGGATAAACCGGGAGCATTTTGGCGCCTATTGTGGAAGTTAGCATTTTGGAAGAAATTTCTTAAGTTTGGCTTGGAGTGCATTTCAGCTTTATAGGTGTCCATTTTGGATTCCGAGACTGGGAGTAGCTCCGTATGGTGATTCTGGAGTTGGGAACGCGATCAGAAGTAAATTTGGAGGTCCGTAGGTCATTTTGAAGCTATTTGGCTAAAGATACAAATTTGAAGGTTTTTGAGAAGTTTGGCCGGAAGTGGACTTTTTCATATCGGGGTCGGAATCCGATTCCAGAAGTTGGAGTAGGTTCGTAATGTCAAATATGACTTGTGTGCAAAACTTGAGGTCAATCGGATATGATTTGATAGGTTTAAACATCGGAAGTAAAAGTTGGAAAGTTCAAAGTTCATAAAGCTTGGATTGGAGGTCGATTGATGATTTTAGCATTGTTTGATGTGATTTGAGGCCTCGACCAGGTCCGTAATGTGTTTTGGGATTGGTTGGTATGATTGGTTGGGGTCCCGGGGGCCTCGGGTGGATTCCGGGTGGTTAACTGATCGAAACTTGGAATTTAAGAGGGACTGAAGCACCTGGTATCTGGTATTTCCGCTTCTGCGGAAATGGGATTGCAGAAGAGGCCCCGCAGAAGAGGCCCCGCAGAAGCGGTTGAGGGAGCCACAGAAGTGGAATTGCACGCAGGTTCGAGGACCGCAAATGCAGTCAAGGTTCCGCAGAAGCAGGAACGCATTTGCGGAATGGGGCATCGCAGAAGTGGAAAAGAGGAGCTGGGCCCAGGACTGCAGAAGCGGCTTTTGACCGCAAAAGCGGAACCGCTTAAGCGAGAATAATTATGCAGGAGCGGATATAGCTGGGGTAGAAACATTGTTTTAAAGTCGGATTTTGGCCATTTCTCTCACATTTTTCATGGCTTGGGCGATTCTTGGAAAGGGTTCAAGAGAGGATATTCATCAACGATGTTGAGTTAAGTTATTCCTACCTATTTTGAGTTAAATAAATTAAATATGTATGGATTTAAGCATGAAGATTAGTGTAAATTTGGGGTTTTGGTTGAAAACCTAGGAAATTAGAAATCTTGGATTTGATTATAATTTTGAGTATGGAATTAAGAAAAAATTATATATTCGAGTTCCTAAGGTTATGGGTAAACTTTATCTTCGAAAAGTTTTGGATTCCGGGCACGTGGGCCCGAGGGAATTTATTTCAACTTTTCGTTCGGGGTTAGGAATTGTTATAAATTGGGTTGTAAAGTATAATCGAGCATATATTAATGGATTTATATGATCGTTGGCTAGTTTTGGAGCATTGTGCGTTGGTGCAAGTCTTCGGAAGAATGTAAAATGTCGGTTGTGGATCTTCGTAGCGAGGTGAGTCTCCTTTCTAATCTTGTGAGGGGGAATTTACCCCATAGGTGAAATAATTGATTATGTGCTCCTATATGTGGGGGCTACGTATGCACGAGGTGACGAGAGTCCATGCGTAGCTACTATTATGCTATTGTCCGGGTAGTTAGGGCCCATCAGCATGTTGTAATTGGATTAATTATGAACCCATTGATGACTCGAATTGTTTAAATCACCCTTGATTAGTAAACGAATTTAAAAATAGATTAAACATCATTTCCTGAATTTATTGAACAGAGAATTGGCTTATTTGGATAATTATTCCTCGATAAAATTCTAATTGGCTATCTGAGCATGTATCTTACGTGTACCTGCGTCGCATGGATGATTCGCGAGCAGAGTGATTGATCGCATTAAACTAATAAATGGAATTCTAAAAAGATTTAACCTTCATTTTCTCAAAGTTATTAAAGAGAATTGGCTTTTCTTGGATTATTGCTCCATGTTGACTCCTTGACTGATTGTCTATTTGTGTGTGTTTATTTTGGAACGGGCCGAATGCCTCAGTAGATTAATAGATGCATCTATAGGCACGCCATCGACCCTCGACAAGTGCATATTTATTTCTGTTGGATTGGGCCATCGCCTCGGTATGATTTGCACATGCTTGTATTGCTGCCTGGACTTATTTAAGTTGTTACATGCCTCACTATGGCTTGAGATCAGTTTGTTAATAATGAAAAGAAATCTTGGAAATTTCCTATGAAGGAATTATATGTTTACTTGTTTCCTCTATCTGGATTAACATCATGTCTAAAAATATAAATCCACTATTAATATGTATATTAAGGATAAATAATCATTGGACTATTAGAGAGTGTCAAGTTGACTATCTCTTCTCTACCCATTCGGGATTAGGCGGGACACTCACTGAGTACACGTTGATTACGTACTCATACTACACTTCTGTGCATTTTTGTTGCACAGGTATATATACCTCTAGCAGCCTATTGGCCGTAGCAGCATGGATGACGCTGGGACTAGGTGAGCTGCATTGTTCGAGGCAACCCGCAGCTAGTGTAGTTCCTTTTAGTATTTTGTATCTTATTCCCTGTCCACTGTATTTCAAATAGGTGTTGTATTTTATTCTTCTTATCAATAGTTGCTCATGTACTCGTGACACCGGGTTTCTGGGATGGTTTACAACGGATTTATACTAATTGTTATTATTTAAATTTGAATTCAAGTAGTGAACTTTTATTTATGAAAATGGGAGGAAAAATCTTAGATTTTTAAAAGTATTAAAAGAGGGATTAATTGACAAGTTAGTTGGCTGGCCTGACAGAGGTGTCTGGCGCCACCACGACCCTTAGTGGATTTTGGGTTGTGATAGAAATGGTCTACCCAAAATAATTGGTTCATCGAGTCATTCTTTCATATCAAGTACTATAAAATCTATGGGGAAAATAAACTTATCTACTCTTACAAGCACATTTTCAATTATTCCCTTAGGTTTTTAGTACTTTGATCTGTAAACTGAAGAGAAACACCTGTCCTTCATTTCACCAAGATTCAATTTTCTAAAGATAGAAAGTGGCATCAAATTTATTGAAGCTCCAGAATCGCATAGTGCTTTTTCAAAATACACTCCTCCCAAGTGCATGGAATTGTAAAACTACCAGGATCACCCAGTTTTTGTGGTAGCTTATTTTGAAGTATAGCGCTACATTTTTCAGTAAGCATTACCACAGAAACTTCTTCCAATTTCCTTTCACTTGACAAAATTTCTTTTAAAAATTTAGCATATGAAGGAATTTGCATCAAAGCATCAGTGAAAGGAATATTAATAGGAATTTGTTTCAAGATTTCTAAAAACTTTGCAAATTTGCCATCAAGCTTTTCTCTTTTCATTTTTTGTGGAAAAGGAATTGTCACAGGGAGAGGAATCATTTTTTAATATTTTTCTCTTCTTTTTTCTTGACTTCTTTATCTTCTAATGGTTCAGAGGGTGTTTCAACATTCTTACCTTTGTTTACATGTTGTTCTAACTGGTTCTTTTCTTGTCTGACTGTATTGGGTTCATCAAGCTCCTTACCTAATCTTAAGGTGATGGCCTTAAGGTGTTCCTTTGGGTTTTTCTCCGTATTGCTTGGTAAGGGGCCTTAAATTTCTTCTAACACAAAAGTTTCCAATTGGCTAAGCTGGATTTCCAAATTTTTAAGGGCTGAATTTTGGCTTTACATTTTTTCATCAGTGACCTTAATGTATTTGTACAAAAGGTCATCAAGAATTGGATGTGTTTGCTGAGGCCTTTGCTGATATAGAGCTGCTTGCTGATAAGGTCTAAAATTTGATTGCTCATGGTTTTTATTTTGGTAACCAGGTGGACCTTATACCTGTGGCTTCTGGAAGCTCTGAGAGTTCTCGACACCATTTGGATTGCTCCATTGAAATCCTTGATATTTATGTGCCGTTGGACTTCCAAAGGGGTACTACTTGTAACTGATTGTATTGACATGTTCATCATTTTGATTGATTTCTTGGCATTCATGATTCAGATGGTTTCCTCCACACATATCACAAGCCTCAGACTGGCTTGATTGTTTTGTATTCACCTAAAAAGATTCAAATTTTTGTGCCAAAGAAAAAATCTATTGTGTTAGTGTGTTTAAAGCATCAACTTGATTTACAGTAGCGGCCTTTTTGATGATTACACACTCAGATGGTCATTGAATGACATTTTCATAAATGTCATTCAATAACTGTAATGCTTCTTCTGTTGTTTTTTTCATTACAGAACCTCCTGCAGCTGCATCAATCACATTTCTAGAAGAGGGTTTTAACCCGTGATAAAACATATACAACTGCATGTGTTCAAGAATATCATGGTGCGAGCATTTTCTTAACATTGCTTTTAATCATTCCCAAGCTTGATAAACTGACTCAGTATCAGTCTGTAAGAAATTAGATATTCTTGCCTTAACTTTGTTGTTTTAGCAGGAGAAAAATATTTATTCAAAAATTTCTGAGTCATCTGGTCCCACGTGATAATTGACCCTTGAGGTAAAATTTGCAACCACGTCTTGGCATCTCCTTTTAAGAAAAAGGAAATAGCCTTAACTTGATTGCTTCAGGAGGAACTCCATTATACTTAGTAGTTTCAACAAGTTCCAGAAAATCAATTAATTGACTGTGTGGATCTTCACTTGAATCTCCTGTAAATGTACAAGATTGTTGAATAGTTTAAATTAGGCCGGTCCTAATTTCAAAGTTGTTGGCTGCTACTGAGGATTTTCTAACACTAGATTGAAGTTGAAGCGGTCAAGTCTAGCATAATCCCTTAGGATTCGATTTGTTGGTATTGGCGTCACTTCATCAAATTGATCTTCTAAATGGATTAGTGGTGGAACTTCGGGTGGATTGATATCTTCTACTTCCTGTTTTTCCATTCATTCACAAGCTACGCTCTGAGAAGGTGATGTTTGTTCTTTCCTACGTAATCGAAGAGATCTTTCAATTTCAGGATTGTAATGTGCCAATTCTTTTGTAGAAGAGCGGGTCATAAACTAAGTGATTTTTTTTTGAAGTAAAGAAAATTAAAGTTTTTCTTAAAGACAATTAAACTTAATTCATACAATAACAATATTATTAAAAGAAAAGTAGTAGTAGTGAATAGTACACTTAGTGATAATAATTATCAATATTAAAGGAAAAGATAGTTAGTACATATATATATATTATGATAAAAGTATTATGCCGTGAAGTTGCTGATAATATCATAAGAGTTATAGATATACACATTAATTATATCTATACATGTTAATAATAAAAACAGTAGATAACAGTTACAACAATGAGAAAGAAAGAAAAAAAAAACTTTTATATTACTACGGAAAAAAAATTGCTAGAATGGATATAATAGTAATAGTTATAGAAATATTTAGTAGGTGATGATAATACTAATAAAAATAAGGATACCAATACATATAATAATAAATTCTCAAATTAGTAATAAAATATTTAATTTGAAGTAGATTTATCCCAATCCCCGGCAACGGCGCCGAAATTTGACGAGGCCAATGTGTATAGGATTTTTCTGCTCGTGCTTAGTCAAATTCTAATATAGTTTAAGATATCGTCCCATAGAGATTGGAAAATCTATGCTACAAACTTATAATATTTTAGCTACTATTTGAGCGAACCAAAAGGATGAAAAGAGTAGAATTTTGAATTTGTAAATTACTTAAACAAAAATAACTTGTAGAAAATTTATATTTAAAAAGTGTTGGGAATCATTGGATTCACTTGACAATATTTTTATAATGCAATCTCAATTTCTGCATATATTTCACTAATGAATAATTTCTTATTGATTATATAATTATGTTTTGCTCACTAGAAAGTAAACAATTAATAATACTCCTTGAGGTTATATTATTAACTGACTTATGACTAGTGACGATAAGACCGAAATATGTGTCATGCCTGAATTGTGCTAAGAGGTAGTAAAAACTTCGTGAGAATATTTTTACTAGAAAATTAATGATATTACTTACAACAATTCCTTCGTGAAAATTAAAATTGAAGTAAGCAAAAGTCAAGATTTGGAATGCTAGATTGCTGAAAATTACCCTCTATCAATTGATTCAGTATGTATCGATTTTGCTTTGTGACAATTACAAAATCAATACAAGTAACTTGAGAAATAAATAGATAGATGTGGCGAATTAAAATTTGTGACGACCCTTCGGTTTTCTCTTTCATTCCGCACTTCTGAGGCTTTGAAAACCTCATTTTTACTTGCCTCAATTTGCGTGCGTAGCCGGAAAGATTATATGTTAAATTATGTGAAACTTTTGAAAATGTGGCTTTAAAATGATTAAAGTTGACTTCGGTCAATATTTTGGGTAAACGGACCCTGACCCGTAATTTGACGGTCCCGGAGAGTCCGTAGAAAAATATGGGACTCGGGCATGTGTCCGGAGTCGAAATCCAAGGTCTATAGCCCGAGAAAAGAATTTTTTTGTGAAATTAATTTTTTGAAATTATTAAGGAAAATGGAAATAAAAATTGATTAAAAGACTGTGGTATCGGGCTCGTATTTTGGTTCTGACGCCCGGTACAAGTCTTATATATGGTTTAAGCGTCTTCTGTGAAATTTGGTTGAAATCAGACGTCATTTGACGTGTTTCGGACCTAAATATCTAAATTTTGAAGTTTATGAAGTTAGAATGAAAAATGATGATTTTGAGGGTTGATTCATTGATTTTGATGTTGTTATGGCGATTTGATCGCTCAGTTAAGTCCATACGAGGTTGTTGAGCTAGTGTGTGTGTTTGGTTAGGAGCCCCGAGGGCTTGGGAGTGATTCGGAGGTGGTTCGGGTTATTTATGGCCTTAAGAAATGTTGTAGAATTTCTGCAGCCAGCGCCCAATCCTTTTCTTCTATGTGATCGCATAGGCATGTCGGCGATAGCGTAGAGTTAATTTGGAGTCGTCCAACTTTGTTCCATGCGATCGCGTTATAGGCCATGCGATCGCATACCTTTGCAAACCCATTCTAGGCGATCGTACACTCCCTTCTGCGATCGCAGTTCACAAAAGGCCCAGCCCCACTTTGACCCTCTATGCGATCGCATTCCATGGCTTGCGATCGCAGTGACCAATAACCCTTCCTCTATGCGATTGCAATGCCCTTTCCACGATCGCATAGAGGAATTTCGCCCGGTGATTTTTTTTAAAGTTTCAGAAACTGTACATTCGGGTTTATTTCAAAATTTTCACGAGCTCTCTTCTCTCCCAAGCTTTAGGAAGCCATTGAAGCCCCCATTCTTCAAGACCACTTGGGTAAGTAATTCCCCACTCATTTCCTTCACTTTTCCTTCATGAATTAGTAAGTTTCTAAGCGTAAATCATATAACCTAGGGTTGAAATTGGGGGAAAAGGGTAGAGTTAAGTTTTTTCAATTTTCTTTGATTTAGACCTCGTTTTGGGGTCGAATTTGAAAACAAATTATATATCCGGGCTCGTGAGGGTATGGGTGGCATGGAATTGGTTCGAACCTCGGGATTTGACCAAGCGGGCCCGGGGTCAATTTTGGAATTTTTGGGAAGAAAGCTTAGAAATTCATATTTAGGCATTGGGTTTAGCTTGTTTAGCAATTATTAATATTGTAAAGTCATTATTCCATAGATTTGACTGAGTTGGAGTTGAATTTGAGTGGTAAAGCTATACTAGAGGCTTGAGTTGAGTTTGGAGCATTCGAGGTAAGTGTTTGGTCTAACTTTGGCTTGAGGGAATAGGAGTAGAGTCTTATTTGCTAATTTCTATTTGTCGAGTACGGTGTATAGGCATGGTGACGAGTATCTATACACTGGTGTTGAGCATGACCGTGAGTCCTAATTGCTAATTTATCGAATTCTTAATTGTTGTTCATGAGGAATTGGTTGGAAATCTTTAACACTGAGCCAGTAATTGTTGAGACTGAGTATTGATTTAATTGTGTTAAGTAGAAATTGAATAAGTTTGGTTATAGCTGGATCTCTCTTGCCGGGATAGTTTATTATATTATCTTGTTCCCTTGCCGGGGTAGTTATTATATTACATTTCTCAAGTAAACAATCCACAATCACAATACAAACAAATAGGAATGCCTCAACAGGCCGTCACAACTCTATACAATCAATCCCTGACATAGCCCACCTTATTTCGCCACGTGTGCAATAAATAATATAATAGGTACCGCCTTATTTCGCCACACGTGCATAACAATGTCCCACCTTATTCCGCCACATGCGTAACCCACACATAAGCATATAACATATCCCGCCTTATTATGCCGCATGTACAAAATATCAATAACAATAATAGCACGGCAAAGACCTCGTGCAACCTCTCAACAACAACCGCACGACAGAAACCTCATGCATCACAATATCAACAACTGCACGGCAGAAACCTCGTGCATCACAATATCAACAACCGCACGACAGAAACCTTGTGCATCACAATATCAACAACCGCACGATAGAAACCCCGTGCATCACAATATCAACAATTTAACAGGGTGGAAATCTGACAAGAATAATAAATGCAGCAGTGTAATAAGGCAAATCAACGAAACAATAATAACTACCAGGATAAAACAGAAACACAGGGTAAACACCACTCAATCTCAAATACTAATGAGGGTCTCCCAAGATACCGTCCTGTAGCCCTCTCCTCAACTGTCCAATGGATCTCCCGGGATACCGTCCCGTAGTCCCAAAATAAAAGAGCAGAGGGATCTCCCGGGATACCGTTCCGTAGTCCCAAAATAAAAGTGCAGGGGGGTCTCCTGGGATACCATCCCGTAGTCCCAAAATAAAAGGGCGATCACAGCCAGAAACAAACCAAAGGATAAATATGAAAAATGGAGTAGCAGATAGAACTAGCCTAGCATGCCTCATGTAGTACGATTAAACAACATAGCAATTAGGCAATTATATCAGGTAGACACGCTTTCCTAGTCTAACACAAGTAATAGGCTTCAAGTAATATAAAGCAAATAAGAAAGAAAGTTAAATGTTAACAACTTAAGAAAAACATGATTTTCATCAACCGGCTCAAGTACAACTTCATATTCGGTGATTACAAGGATCTAAAAGCCTAAAGGATCAATTTACCAAAAATAAATCCGAACACGCACTCGTCACCTCGCGTGCAATGAATACAATCAACATAGAAGATTCAAATCCTATGGGGAAGTCCACCACTCAAGGTTAGGCAAGATACTTACCTCGAACCGACTAACATCAACTAGCAAACACGTTCTTGCCACGAGTTCTCGACTCCAAATGGCCCAAATCTAGTCAATTAAATCACACATTGTAAATAATATTGCAAACAAATGATTCCACTATAAAATTTAGAGCTAGGGCGCGAAAATAGGTAAAATAACCAAAATGCCCCTCCATCTAACGTCTCGGAATCGAATAATTTTCATATTTTCAAAACCCTCGTACTCTCACGAGTCCAACCATATAAAAATCTCCCAAATCGGAGGTCAGATGCCCATTCAAATCGCAATAACTAAGTCTAAGAAGTTTCATCCAATTTTCCACAATTTTGACCTTGAATTCGAATTTTAAATGGTGGATTTAACTAGATATTGATAGAAAACAACTAAATGAGGTTAAAGAAACATTACCCACTAATCTTCTCTTCAAAATCCACCCAAAATCGCCTTCTCCCGAGCTCCCAATTGATTTTCCAATTTTTGAAACAAACCCTCGGATTATTCTATTTCATACCAGTGATTTCCGCTTTTGCGGTCCAGGGACCGCTTTTGCGGAAAAACAACCACTTCTGTGGTTTCCTTAAACTTCCCAATTTTCGCTTCTGCGATACTGTCATCGCAGAAGCGAGTCTGCTTCTGCGGAAATTCCTTCGCTCCTGCGGCTCCTGCCCAACAGTCCTCCATCACTTTTGCGGCTCCGCTTCTACGGTTCCCAAGCCGCAGAAGCGAAAATATTAGTAGCCCTGCTGCAATATTTGCTTCTAATTCCAAACTTTACCTGTTGAGCATCCGAAATACACCCAATGTCCCCGGGACCTCAACCAATCACACACACAAGTCATATAACCTAACACGGACTCGCTCGAAGTTCCAAATCAAATAATACAACATCAAAATGACGGATTTAACCAAAAATCAAGCTTATGAACTTCCAAATCTTAAAAATATGCTTTCGATCAAAAACCTAACCAAATCACGTCCGAATGACTTGAAATTTTGCACACACATCCCAAATGACACGACGGAGCTACTGCAACTTCCAGAATTCCATTCCGACCCTCGGATCAAAAACTCACTATCGGACCGGAGACTTCAAAAATTCAACCTTCGGCATTTCAAGCCTAAATTAGCTACGGACCTCCAAAACACATTCCGAACACGCTCCTAACCCCGAAATCACCTAACGGAGCTAACGGAACCATCAAATTTCCATTTCGAGGCCGTCTTCACACTGTTCTGACTACGGACCACTTTCCAACACTTAAGCTCTCATTTAGGGACTAAGTGTCCCCGAAACTCTTCGAAGTTCAAAACCGAACATCCCAGCAAACCAAAATAGCAGAATGAACTTAGGGGAAACAGTTAATAGGGGATAGGGGCATGAATTCTAAAAACGACCGGTCGGGTCGTTACATACTCCTACCACGTGATATTATGAAATGGGATCGAGTGGTACGCCTACCACGTGATATGAGGAAATGGGATCGTGTTGCACGCCTACAATGAGAGGAAATTGAAACAAGTGAAAGTGGTTTGTTTTCCCCTATTCTGTCTTAGAAGAAAGCAGATGTAGATTCTTTGTTATTCCTGATATTCTGTTTTATCTGCTACTCCATAAGCATGGTCCCCCTCCCAGCTTTAAATTGTTTATTTTCCGCTATTATTTTGTTGTACTTGTATATATATCTGCACAGGTTTATCTGGTAGTCTGGTCTAGACTTGTCACTACTTCGCCGGGGTTAGGCTAGGCACTTACCAGCACATGGGGTCGGTTGTGCTGATGCTACACTCTGTGCATCTTTTTGCATAAATCCAGGTGTTGGAGCAGCATTTGAGTAGCAGTAGCATTCTGGGAGCGAGTTTTCAGTCCAGGGACATTTGAGGTAGCCTTGCTGATGTCCGCAGGCCTGGAGTCCTTTCTATTTTATTCAGTTTGTTATCATTTGTACCGAAGCAGACGGTCTTATGTTTCATTCTAAACTTGTATTTAGTATTCTATAAAAGTTTGTAAGTATTGTGACACCAGTCTTGGGTAGAGGATTTGTTAAACTTCCGCATTATTATTAAATATTTCATTATTGTTAATATTGTCGATGTTCGCTAAAAGAGTTAATTGATAATTGGCTTGCCTAGCTCCTATTAGTAGGCGCCATCACAACTCCCGAGGGTGGAAAATCCGGGTCGTGACAAAATCTAACACCCCAACACAAATATAAAAGTGGAGCTAAAGAATCTCAGGCCAAGTATGTAATAAAATTGAGAAAACTATTATAAAATTATATTAAGCTTCATCAACTATCCCAACAAAAAGACACTACCCCATTATTCGAGTATTTGAAAAAGAAAGAACTTCTATAATATGGCCTATATTGCCAACACTACTAGAAAATCTAAAAATTTTAAGTAATGGAAGAAGAACAAAAAAGAATAAGTGACCAAAGCTTTAGAAAATAAAGTGGCTCTTTTGTTCCTTTTTCCTCCATGCTTCATACATAGAGATTTGCCTTCTATTTATAGAAGTGCATTTCTTCTTGAAGTGTTGCAATCTCAAGTGAGGAAGATGCATCTCGAGGAGAATATGTCTTGAGGAAGATGCGTCTTGGGGAAGATTCATCTTGAGGAAGATGTATCTCGATGAGGATATGTCTTGAAGAAGATGCGTCGTGGATTTCTTGCATTGTGGAGCGAATATGCTAAGACTTTCTTGTTTCATTCATTTTCTTGTTTAATTAATTGCATTCTTATCTCCTGCAAAATATTGTTAGAAAATATAGAGAATCAAAATATTATTTAAATACTTTATTTAAAATAGCATATTTTTAAGTATATAATATATGAATATTTTATATTCATCAACTCCAAGCACAGTAGCACAGGAAACGGCTCCTCAGGTCGAGCAGGTACCGGAGAAATCAAGTAACAACGGGTCAGAAACAGACCCCTCTATTATAAAGATGCTCGAAGACCTCACCAGAAGTATTGAATCAGGAGAAAAGAGGATAGAGGATAATGATAAAAAGGTGGAAACCTATAACTCGAGGGTCGATCAGATACCGGGCGCACCTCTGATCCTGAAGGGCGCAGATTCAAAGAAGTTCATACAGAAACCATTCCCACCAAGTGCGGCTCCAAATCCCATCCCGAAGAAATTTGGAATGCCTGACGTCCCGAAGTATAACGGGACAGACCCTAATGAACATGTTACCGCTTACACTTGTGTTGTAAAAGGGAATGACTTAAAGGACTACGAGATCGAATCCGTCTTGCTAAAGAAATTGGAAGAGACACTGTCGAAGTGGGCCATGATGTAGCAGCACAACCTACCCTCGAACTCGATAGATTCGTTTGTTGATTGCCATCAAGGTCGCCACCAGGAAGTCCGATGTCTTCAAAATCAAGCAGATAGAAAACAAGATGCTAAGGGAATTTGTATCCCTCTTTCAGATGGAGCGAATGGAATTACCACCGTTCTCCGATGACTAGGCAGTACAAGCCTTCACTCAGGGCTTGAACGAGCTAAGCTCGATATCTTCGAAGCAGATAAAACAAAATTCGATCGAATATCCCGCCATGACTTGGGTGGACGTGCACAACAAGTATCAATCAAAGATCAATGTCGAAGATGACCAATTAGGGGCCTCTTCGGGCTCGGTATATCCCAGCAGGATTTTAATGAAGGAACAAAAGTTTACGAAAAGGGAGTCAAGACCAAACAAGGAAAGATATCGGGCTTACATAGAAGGTCGAAGGAACTCCCCGAAGCATAATGTGCCTCAAAGTGATTGAAGGTCAGATCGAGGACAAGTTTCTCGGGGACTAATGAGTAAAGCCGGGTTTGATAGGCATACTAGGCCATCAGAGGCACCCCGACTATCCGAATACAATTTCAGCGTCGATGTCTTAGGCATCGTGTCAGCCTTAGGCAGAACCAAAGATACCAGGTGGCCGAGACCCATACTATCATACCCTTCACAAATGAATCCTAACTTGGTATGCAAATATCATAACACTCATGGTTATAAGACCGAGGATTGCACACAACATCAAGAAGAGGTAGCCAGACTAATCACCAAAGGGCATCTTCGAGAATTCCTCAGCGATCGAGCTAAAAACCACCTTCAGGAAAGAGAGACAAAGAGGAAGAACGAACTAGAAGAACCGCAGCATGTCATCCACATGATCATCGGAGGGATCGACGCCCCACAAGGACCCATTGTCAAGCGAACAAGAATATCCATCACTAAAGAAAAGCAAATGCGAAGTTACATACCAGAGGATGCTCTCACATTCAACAAAGAGGACATCGAGGCCTTGTCTCAGCCTCATAACGACATACTGGTAATTTCTTTTCTTTTGAATAAATTTCAAATCAAACGTGTGCTCGTAGATCTAGGTAGCTCGGCCAACATAATCACATCAAGGGTGGTAGAGTAGCTAGGACTACTTGACCAGATCATGCCTACCTCCCGAGTCCTCAATGGATTCAACATGGGGAGCGAGACAATGAAATGGGAGATCATCCTCCCGGTCAACGTGGTTGGTACGATCCAAGATACCAAATTTCATGTCATCGAAGGTGACATGAGATACAACGCCTTACTTGGAAGGCCATGTATACACAGTATAAGGGCCGTGCCGTTAACCCTTCATCAAATGATGAAATTCCCAACCAAGGACGGAACAAAAGCAGTGTACGGGGAGCAGCATACAACAAAGGAGATGTTCGCACTACATGACATGTCACCAGTATCGGTGCCCTCTACCGCAAAAGAGCATTTAGATAAACAAATAGCTAAATAGCAATTGCAACCGGCATTCTCGGCTACACCCCAATGAGTGAATAAATGACTGTGTCGTGTCCTCGCATGGAGAAATTGTAACACATCGAGGCTCAAATGCTATCATTGCTAAGGTAGGGCCCTCTCCTTTTTCATTTACATTTTATACTGACTTATTGCAGTCACTCAATTGAAAGGAATCGAAGCACCCTCAGCTCGAAGACCTCGAGTTTTAAAGCATGTGTTGCGCTTCTTTTCCCTTAGACCGGGTTTTATCCCGAACGGGTTTTACCGGCGAGGTTTTTAACGAGGCAATATCTATATGCTACCTAAGGAGAACTCATCAAGTATTCAAGGTTTCTCTTCAATCAACCTCAAATACTGGGGGGACATCACCCCACGAGGTCACCTTTTGGATGAAATCAAACTATGCCTAGGAGGACCTCGATAGGAGAATGTTGTATTGGGCCAAACGGTCAAATGAACCGTGTCCATGTAGAATAATCAACCTCCAAAAGCAAAAAACATGTACGCATGTATCAAGTAATTGAGGAAGCCTCTTTGTTTACCAACACTTTGTGCCTCGAAGAAATTTGCTACTATCATGAAAAATGGCCAAAGAGCCAAAAACTCTAGAATACCTGGGGACTGTCATCAAATAGTCATCTCACCAAGCCATCGAAGACTCAAATTCATAAGACCTCGATCAAGAAACTTCAAGCTCATAAGCCCTCACTGAGGCAACATCAAATCTGTAAGTCCTTCAACAAGGCATGCTCAAATTTATAAGACCTTAAAAAAGGCACAACCCCCGATATTAAGGCCAAGGCTATTTATCCGAACTTGAAAGACCCCTAAAAAGGCATACCCTCGATATAGACACCGAGGTCACCGCATGCGGGGACTAAAGGCTACGACCAAACATAAAGACTACGGTTGAACTAAAAGGCTACAACTGAACTAGCGTGGCTCGGAGACGTCCGACTGCCACCATAAAGCTAAAGGCCTCCAAATACTTCGAAAGTACTTCAAAAAGAACCGGTTAATCAGGCTACCCTTGACATAATCATAAGAGCTTCAATACTATCAGCTCCAAACAATAAAAAAAAGCTTCGAAAACAATCAGCCTTTGATAAAAAGATTTTGAAAACTCAACCTTTGAGCAAGCCTTCAAAGGTACTCTACTATCGTCATATATAAATTCATAATCAAGGTTCTCATCTGGGCCATCAAAGAGTTGGACGAACATGAAATATGCCAAGGCATAATTAAAACTTCAAAAGTCTTTAGCCAAATAAGGGAAAACTATAACAATATTAGAGGTTGCATCGACCTAAAAGAGCCTAAGGGCCAGCCTAAAAAGAGCCTAAGGTCCAATGTGTAAGAGCCTAATGGTTAGCCATAAGAGCATAAGGGCCAATACGTTGAAAACCTAAGTGTCAACGATCCTGAGTCTAAATTTGACTCGAGGAGCTGACACCGAACGGTCAACTATTATCAATCACTCATCGAGCATTAAAACCTGAGGGGTTTATAACATAAGTCTGACATACCAAACTGGTTATCGACAAGCATCGAAGTTTATTCCAAAAGGGAAAAGGAAAGACAAGAAATAACGAAGAACAAATAACCTTATATACATAATAAAGTTTCACAAAAACATATTTACAAGGCTCATGCCTAAATCCCTGATACAAAAAGGGAGCAGATAAAAACCTAATCTACCGCCGGGGTCACTTGACTGGACGGAGCTCCCTCCAAAGTTGTGCCCTCAACAGATTGGCCCTCGACCCCCGAAGCATCAACTCCCTCCTCCCCCTCGGGGACTTCACCTTCGTCTTTATCATCCTCCAAGCCACTGGTCGAATCACTGGCTGAATCATCATCGAAAAAAGCAATTGCCGATTCTTCCTTTAAGGCCTTCATCCTCTCGATTTCGGTAGACAAATCGATGCCTCCGGCATAGAAATCCTCGAGATCCTGTCTCCAAGATCTTAATCAGGCGTGTTCTATGGCTCGGGAAAGTTTAAGCTCGGCCTTGTTTGATACCTCCTTGGCTCGATCATTTGCAGCAGCAGTATCATCTCGATATGAGGATATGAGCGCATCAACTTTGAACTTAGCTTCAGACAGCTTAGTAACTGATTCGGTATGGAGGCCTCTATACTTACGATTTTCTCCCTCTGCCTCTTGGATTTGATGCTCAACCGAGATCAACCTCTCTCAGAGGGCTTCTTTATCGAAGGACACTTAATCTATACGCTGCTTCAGCCCAAGGATTTTAGCATCTCTGATTTTAAGCTCCTCTCGCATTAGATCATCTTTCTGCTTAAACTAAAAGAATCAAAGCATTGTATTTAGCGCTTAATTCGCTAGAGCACAAAAGTAATCCCATGAAGGTCATATTACCTACTCATCGAGATCGGCCCGCTCTCGAGACATCCTCTCCAAATGTGCTCGAAGGTCACCTAGATCCCCCTCCTTTTGGGCATAAAAGGCCTTAAGTTCATCCAATTTATAAACGAGCTTCCTAAATTTGTCCTCACAACGGCCAACTCTACTTGTGACTTGGAAAAGACTTGGTGAGAGAGCTTTAAGGCACAGAAGAAGAGATTCAAAAAAACAAGAATCAAAACACACACATACAACGGCGAAAGCCATGATTACCTGTTGCCGGAGATTCTCGAATTCCCCAACAAAATATCCTTCAAACATACTATTCTCTCCGGGGGATGTCCCCACGACGGGAGTTTTTATATCTTGGCATCCCCTATTTGACTAGGAGAGAATGATGGTCCCGGCAAAGGCTCACCTACGTTGATCACCTCGACTGGTTCGACAAGGGCCTTCTCCCCCTTCAAGGGGATTTATCATTGGTTTCTTCGGGTTCATCGATCAGGTGCCCCTCGGCACCCGATGTGTTTTGGTTGTTGGTCGGCTTGGAGACTTCGTCTAAGCCCCCTCTAGCAATTCCCTCAGATCGGGTTAGGACTGCCTCGACAGCCTTCATTCCAGCAGCCTCTAACTCAGCCACCTTCAACTCAGTAGACTTCAAAGCAGCAACACTTCTTTTCCTCGTAGGAGCCAGCGGGAAGTTATCGTTCTCTTCATCCTCGACGCAAAAATATTCGGCCGTTTCCCAAGTTAAGGTCACTAAATCGGCCTCAGGCTTTTGAGCCTTAGTTCTTTTGGGCTTCAAAGACTCATTTGGTGATTTCTTCTTTCTCTTTTTCTCCTTAGCAAGCTTTGGGGTATCTGCTTCCCCAGGAGGGGTTCCCTCGTCAAGACGGCCTTTCCAAGGCCTGCATAGGCATACAGTATGAGAGTATAAGTGAAAGATATCTTCTCTAAAGAGCTCGAATATGAAGAGAGATAAAAACTCACCATGATTTTTGGCCTCCCAACGGGTCTTATCCAGATCATGCCACATGCGCTCGGCGTATGGGCAAATCGAATTAAGTCATCGGACCCAGCCCAGGAGATTGTTGACAGCGCTGGGGTACCACTCAACAACTGTATCATCAAAGAGAGTTAATTCAAAGTTAGGAAAATATATTCGATCAGCGAAACATGTTTACTTACGATTCATATTCCATTCCTAGCGGAATGGCATTCTTCTAGCAGGGATCAGGTCCATGGTCATAACTCGGACAAAGCAGCTCATCCACCCTCGATCCTTGTCTTCATCGATGCTAGCAAAAAAAGGCCTTAGTAGATCGACGCTTTAGCTTAATCAGGCCACCTCAATAAAGTCGGGGGCCATACAGTCTAATTTGATGGTCGAGGGTAAAAGGCATCCCCTTGACCATGCTTGAGAATACCTAATCATATAAACAATGCGCCAGAATGAGGGATGAATTTGCCCAAGTGTCACCTGATATTGGCTGCAAAAATCGAGGATCACTAGGTCTATCGACGGTGAACAGGCTTCTACCGGGGCTAAGGTGAAAGGATATGTGTATAAACTGAGGAAACCAGCTTTGTGAGTGGTTATGTCTTCTCCTCATGAAGGTAACTCTACTTGCACTGCCTCCCCCCAACGGTAGTCGACCTTCACTTTCTTGATTTTAGTTATTAAACTGATATACTGAGACATGGGTTCGCACCGTCCCAGAACAGAGGAGGGGTTTTTGACCTGGAAATCAGAGGATGTATCGCAAGGACCAGGAGTACACTCCTCGATACTAGGAGGAACTACCATTTTACCTTTGGTCGTTCGAGAAGACAACAAAGCTTTTTCCTTTTGAGGAACAATTTTAGAAGTTTTAGCCATCTCTAAAGCGAAAAATCCAATAAGATGGAAAATATTGTTGGGAAAGAGAAGGGAGAGTTCAAGGAAATTGAAAAGCGCTAAACTGAAATTTTGGAAGCACTAAGAGAATGGTATCCACGAGATTATGGGGTTTGGCTATTTATAAAGATCATTTCAATGTGCTAAGGAAGCCAAAAGGCCAACCGTTGGCCGCCTAGAATTAATGCTTCTGGGAATCATACAAAAAGCAACCCTTTAGTCTTTTCAACCACTTATGTAATGACGTTGACATCAGGACCCTGACATTGGGAACCGGGTTGTCGGAATTATTAAAATCCAGTCTACGAGTCGAGTTTGAGCAAACGCTCATTTGATTATTTTGTCCTAAGGGTTATCCGAGTTCGAGCTAGTTCTCACTCGGGGACTATTAATGAAGCCTCAGGGCTATCTTTATCTCAAGTTCGAGCAAACGCTCATTCGATTATTTTGGTCAAAGGGTTATCCGAGTTCATGCCAGTTCTCACTCGGGGACTATTAATGAAGCCTCAGGGCTATCTTTATCTCAAGTTCGAGCAAACGCTCGTTCGAATATTTTGGCCCAAGGGTTATCTTAGTTCGAGCCAGTTCTCACTCGGGGACTATTAATAAGGCCTCAGGGCTACCTTTATCTCGAGTTCAAGTAAACACTCTCTTGATTATTTTAAGCCCAAGGGCTACTCGAGTTCAAGCCAGTTCTCACTCAGGGACTATGTATAAAGCCTTAGGGCTATCTTTATTTTCAAGTTCAAATAGATTTTACCCGAGTTCGAGTCAGGTCTCATTTGGGGACTATTAACAAAGCCTCAGGGCAATCTTTATCTCAAGTTCGAGCAAGCACTCTCTCGATTAGTATAAGCCCAAGGGCTACCCGTGTTTGAGCCAGTTCTCACTCGGGGACTATATATAAAGCCTTAGGGCTATCTTTATTTTCAAGTTTAAAGAAATTTTCACTCAAATCGGGGCTACCCAAGTTTGAGCAGGCTCTCACTCAGGAACTATATATAAAGAATTAGGGTTATCTTTATTTTCAAGTTTAAACAAATTTTCACTCAAACCGGGGTTACCCATGTTTGAGCAGGCTCTTACTCGAGGACCATTTGCAAAGGCCATGGGGATATCTTTATTTTTATATGATCGATCAAGCGTTCATCTAACTGCTGATTCCAAAGGTTACTTGAAGTTCGGGTGAATTCTCGCTCGAGGGCCACCAGCGAACCCTAAAAAGGGCTAGTTGTATTTCCAGAATCAAGACATAGCTCTCACTCAACTCGAGCTCGGAAATCCCGGTGACCTAAGTTCGCATCAAACCGATCTAAGCTGATTCCGAGGGATAGCAAAGGACTTTAAAAAGCATTGTATTGATCAAATAAAACCCAAGGGTTTTTTATTATTATATTTCTGAACTGGTGCTCGGACCAATCGTTGGAGTCGTACAGTTGGATCTTTCATAAATGAAGTCACAAATTGAAGGTAAAACGAAGAAATTCGTATATTAATTAAAGATGCCTTATAAATCCCACGAGGGGCCCTTACACTAAAACAAAGAAGCAAAAAACAACAGTCAAAGGCCTAATCTACTTTTGAGGGATCGTCCTCAAGGGCAGCATCCTCCAGAACCTTTCTCTCAAGGACTTCATATTGATCTTTAGAACGTCTTCTTCGAGAACCTCCTCCAAAGTGGCAAAGAGATAGATGAAGAAAAGGCTATAGCCTATCAAAGAGCAAAAGCTTTTGACAAGTAAGGAAAATTGTGGCCTGGTGAAAAGCTTGACGAGTACGGGTCTCATCACCACTACTATTGTGAAGCCACTTCTTGAGACATTATACCGTTGTGGGATGCAAAATTTAGTAGATAGTTCCACCTCACTCCATGGAAAGAAAAAGGAGTGAAGCGCCACACCATGTTGAAGTTAAGAGAGATGAGCAGTAGTTTACAATCCACATATCTTCTGGCACGGGAAGAACCCGATGCCCTTATCTCATCAATTCGAGCCAAAAACAACTCAGCATAATTCCCCCTCAGAGAAGAACGGCTTCGAAGAAGAGCCATGGTGTAACTCATGAGGTTGCTGCCCTATGACCTAGTCACAATTTTGAACCATAAGAATAAGAGACCAGAAAAATA
This sequence comes from Nicotiana glauca, assembly GCA_026770625.1. Classification (NCBI taxonomy): domain Eukaryota; kingdom Viridiplantae; phylum Streptophyta; class Magnoliopsida; order Solanales; family Solanaceae; genus Nicotiana; species Nicotiana glauca. The sequence goes on along the minus strand of MU727176.1, from coordinate 34,425 downwards.
TACAGAGAAAGGGAATGACTAAAAATTATTGAAGAAAGAATGAATGAAGCCTTAGCTTCAGAAATCCCTTATTTATAAAGGAATGGCAACAAAACTGATGGCGTATTCAATGTTTTTGGGGAAACAAACCGGAAAAGCATTCAATATTTTTGGGGAAACGGAACGGCAGAGCATTTAACTCTTCTAAGGGGATGATGTCGTTTCAATCATTTCAAATGCCAGCATCATAATCATGACGTCATCACAAGAGGTTCGAGGAAGTTGAGGTCAAGATCATTTATTATCTTTTAAGTTTAACAAACGCGGGGACTATCTGTATACGGCCAAAATTAGGGAAGGCCGGTTTGAGGCTTCTATGGCAGTTCGGGCCTGGCCCCGATGGGATCAAGGCACTATTCAAGGCTCGTCCAGGAAGCACTCACCTCGGAAGGGTACGTCGAAGACTCACCATGGTGTACCTCGAGGCCATATGAAAATCGACGACCGTCATGGAAAGGCGGAAAACCCCCCGAGAGCACATGTTGAGGACTTACAGAGTCTGCAAAAATAACATAAATCCATGCTGAGCCGTTGCACAAGTATACTAGTGGCATTTATTCTTTATTTATTAGACATGTGCTATGTTGGGATTCACCCCTCCTATATAAAGGGGACCTTTATTATTTTGTAAGGGAGATTGATATTGAATAACATATTGAACGCAACAACATTCTCTGCTCTCTTTGCCAAAATAGTTGTTCTTCACATTTATTGCTTATTCTTATATTGTTCATTCATTGTTCATTTATTGTTCTTCAGTTATTGCTCATTATTAATCGTAAAGGTCTATCTTTAAGGCCCTTATTTCCATTGATTTATCAATAGTTCATCATTATTAGCTCCGTCTAGACCTCGAGGTCCTGCTTCAGCCAGCTCAAAGCCATCTTTGTGACCCTATTGGTTTGCATATCTTATTCTCTCTACTTGTACCTAGCATCTATTGCTTAAAAACTAGTATTAAAATAAATCACGTATTTTAGAACCACAAAATCGAATATAATTGTAGTTACCATTTTCAAGGTAAACAAGGAGAACTGGCTAACATATCTTAGAGAACTAGACCCAAAAGAAACCAATAACCATATCTCGTGAAGTAATCTATTTCCCTCCATTATTTGGAATATCTGGTTAAATAGAAACAACAATAATATAAACAACACATTGAAAGAAATGTCCTTAACTTTTGTACTAAACCAAGCCACTGAGTACAAGCTATTGACAGATCGGGAGATAAATCAAGATAGGCAAACCCCCATTAAATTTTGTTAGTAAGCACCTCGTAGAGGTTGTTACAAACTAAATATAGACAGGGCCTTCAAAGGGGGAGATACACATAGAGGAGTAAGGGGAATATTTAGGACTTCCATTGGAGATTGGGTCCTGGGATTCCAAAAGCGCTCTACCAAGGACAACAACTTGCTTTTGATATGAAACTATATCTTTTAGAAGTGGAAACAGATGCTACACATGTAATGTCACGACCCAAAATCTACCGTCATGATGTCGCCTATCGTGGAACTAGGCCAGTGTCACGACCCAATTTTCCCTTCTGTTGGGTATCGTGATGGAACCTAGTCTTAGAGACTAGGTAAGCCTAACAAATACTAAATATCAACAATAATAAAGAAGGTCTAACAGCCTCGATATAGAAATCTTTACAGAATTTACAATTTCCCAAAATCGGTAGTACAAGTCATAAGCTCTACAGAGTTTACTACAACTTCTAATTACAACTGTTTATAAATAAGTAAATAGTGTGAATACAAAAATAGGAAGGTGACTACGAAGCTTGCGAACGCTGCAACGGGTTTACCTTGAGTCTCCACTGTAACGATCCGCAAAACTACAAAGGATCCGCAAAACTACTAACGATCCAATACCTGGATCTGTACAAAAATTATATAGAAATATAGTATGAGCACACCACAGTGGTACCCAGTAAGTATTAAGACTAACCCCGGTTGACGAGAAATAGTCAAGACACATACTGGTCAAATAAGCTGAACAAGTATGAGTATAGAAACAACAGTTTATGAATTCTACATAAGGACTACGCAATATAAGTAACGATACAGAAATTTACAATAAGAAGGAAACAACAACAGCAAAACACCATAATAATAACACAGAAGGGTGAATAGAAACACAACCCAAATCCAAAAACACAGATACAACAAGGACGAGTAATAACTCAGCACTACGGTAGTTCTCACATCAGGTCTTAGCCAACAAATTCCAATCAATTAGTCAAATCCTTCAACTATAAATCTATCATCCATAAGTTTTCGAATAGAAATCTTTAGAATATAATCCTTCCCAATAACGACATTTCGAAATATACTTCCTTCAAATAAATATCTTACAAACATAGTTCTTTCAAAAATAAATACCTTTCGAATATAATCTTTTTGAATTAATATACTTTGAATATAAGTCACTCTGTGACACCTCATCTCATAATCATACAATACAGGTCTCAATATCTGAACCCTAACACTTGGCATCCTGTGCCCTCATCATACCTCATAAATGCACTGACGACTCACGTGCCTAATAAATCCATTATCACATGGAAGGAAAGTAAACATGGGTGTGCATCTATACTCAGCAATATCAAGAAAACCTCTTATCCGATAAGGGTGCTTAGCTACGTGTATGCCTGTGTGAGTGTCCTAATATCGTTCATACCAGATAGTAAGTATAAGGAAAAGAACAGACAACATGTACAATGTTTAAAAGAATGTAAGCATAGAAGATTAACAGCTCAGAACACAGATATAACCACAAGGGATCTCCCAGGAGACCGCCTGTAGTCCCAAACGTAAATGTGCAAGGGGATCTCGCGAAATACCGTTTCGTAGTCCCGAAATAAATATACAGTGCAGGGGGATCTCCCATAATACCATTTTGTAGTCCCAAAGTAAATATGCAGAATAAGGGGATCTCCCGAAATACAATTCTGTAGTCCCAAAGTAAATATGCAGAATACAGGGATCTTCTGAAATACCGTTCCGTAGTCCCAAGGTAAGTATGCAGCGCTACAAATAGGGATAATAATTACAGCACGATCGAAACCTCATACATCACCGCAATAAGTACAACAACAACAACAACAACAAATGATAATAGTACAAAGTACGACAAATAAATTAACTCAAGAACTTTAAATCACAAAGAAATGGTAGAATTCATTCACAAGGGATAACCACAGTAAAGAATGCTAGGCATAAAGAGAAAACCTCAATAAGGAAGGAACTAATATGCCGTAACGATTCCACAATATACTGTTTGACAACAAGGAAGACAAAAACGAGTCAAATAGTTCCAAATAAGGGCAAGTCAACTAAAACATGGATCTCTAAACTTCTTTTACAGTTGGGCAATCACTAAGAATATTCGACAATTCAATTAAAGATAGATAGCGAAAAACATAATCATAACCTCAATTAAGGCTAAACAATTATAGGATGAGACAATAATAATTTCAGATAAAGATAGGTAGTTATGAAAACATAGCATGTATATACAAATCTTCAGTTAAGTCATATAAGAGTTAAATAGGCAAAAGAGTGAATCATAAAGCAATAAATTCCAATTAAGCATGTAGAAGTGAAACTAGCAAATATGAAACTCAGTCATATCAAGAACAACTTCCTACTTAGTGAATGTAAGGTCCTAACAACCCTAAAAGGGTAATTTTCCAAAAATAAGTCCGAGTACGCACTTATCACATCGCGTACACGAACTACAATCAATATAGAAGACTCAAATCCTAAGGGAAAATCCCCCACACAAGGTTAGGCAAGGCAATTACCTCAAAGAAGACAAACTGATACTCTAAAATGAACTTCTCGGCTGAAAAGACCTCCGGATGGCTCAAATCTAACCAAACTAACTTCAAAGTACATATAAAACACATAAGAAATTATTCCGAATCATAAAGTCTCAATCTTTTACAAAATCTAAAAATTGATCAAAAAGTCGACCCCCGGGCCTGCATCTAGGAACCCGATAAATTTCACAAAATCCGGACAACCATTCCAATATGAGTTCAACCATATAAAAATTATCAAATTTCGATATCATTTGGCCTTTCAAATCAACATTTTCATTTTGAAAATTTTCTTCAAAAACCTCCATTTTCCTCAACTCAAAACTCAAATTAAATGATAAAAACAAAGATAAAATCATGGAATATAATAGATTCTAGGTGAAGAACACTTACCCAATCATTTGCTTGAAAATCCAACAAAGAGTCACTCAAACCAAGCTCCACAAGTCAAAACATGATAAAAATGGTCTAACCCTTGATTTGCAAAACATATATTCTGCCTAGATGTTAAAGCATCATGAACACGGAGGAACGATCGCGCTTGCGAAGAAGAAATATGAAGGCTGCCCAGGTTATGCTTCGTGAATGCGAAGACATGCTCATGAATGCGGAGAAGAATAGACTGAATCTTACGCGAATGCATAGGGAAACATATGAACACGAAGAGTAACAAGTACCAGAGCTCAAGGCCAGGTTTCTATTATGCAAATGCGGAATAGAAGACGCGAACGCGAAGAGGGAAATGTGCAGAGCTACGCAATCACGAGGAATATTACGTGAATGCGAAGAAGGACATTGAGGTGATCATGAGATACGCTTCGCGAACGCAAAAGTAGCTACGCGATCGCGAAGAAGGAAATTAGACACCAGAACCAGCTTTTCAAAAATAAGGGAAGATGACTCGTAGCCCACACGAAACACACTCGAGGCCCTCGGGACCCCGTATAAACACACAAACAAGTTCTGTAACCTCACACGGACTCACTCGAGATCTCAAATCACATAAAACAACACCGAAAATACAAATCGCGCCATGAATCAAACTATGAACTTTCAAATTTTCCAACTTCGAAAACCCATGCCAAAACCAATCAAACCAACTCGGTATGACGTCCAATTCCGCAGGCAAGTCCCAAATGACAGGACGAAGCTGTTCCAACTCTCGGAATCATATTTCGTCCCTGATATCACAAAATTCATTTATGGTTCAAACTTCTCCATTTCCAAACTTCAACTTTTCCAACTTTCGCCAAAATGCCTCAAATTACCCTATAGACCTCCAAGTCTAATTCTGAACGAACGCCTACATTCAAAATCAACATACAAAGCTGTTGACATTATCCAAAACTCATTCTGGAGCGATTTACACAAGAGTCAAATTTCGATCAAGTTCTCACCGTTTACCAAAACTAGATTTCTTCTTCCAATTCGACTCTAAATCATTCGGTAACCGAATTCTACCATGCACACAAATCGATACACATAATATGAAGCTACTAAAGACCTTATGCACCTTAACAGAACTTAAATTCTCAAAATGACCGGCCGATTCGTTATATCCTCCTCCACTTAAAACAAACATTCATCGTCGAACGTGCCAAGATTCACCTCAAATTCCTCAAATCACTGAATGCGCACTTCCAACATATACCCGCGAGTGATACCATGTCACCCCAATTCACATAAGCCTAACAAGACCATCTAAACTGTAATTTAGCCTTTCTACCAACATCAATAAGCCTTATAGCCAAAATTCTCACCTCACATCAATTATCAAAAGACCCGATTTAAAATCCATATTTGGTATCAGTATTAACCAGCTACCTCAACTCATGCCTACACCCAATAGAGTGCAACCACATAACATGTCGCATCACACATAGGCCCACAATAACATTTCGAATCACAATATCTGCCTAAATTAGATCCAGTACTTAAAACTTTGTTTCAAACCTCCATAACCCTGACAATGATACAAGAACCACGAAAACCTCACAACTAACACCCGAATCAACAAGTCATAACTAACACCACTGGGCATACACCCCGCAAGCTAAAACTCAAGAAGCACAAAACAAAAATGACTAAATATAAAGAGAAACACATAAGGGAACTATCAAACAAGCCCTACAGGCACAACTCTCTATCAGTACTAACGTACAAAAAAAATTTAACAAGGAAACAAATCAAAAGGATCCCATCCTCACAGCTACTAGCGATCCAATACATGAATTTGTATAAAAATTGTGCAAAAGTATAGTATGAGCACACCATACCGGTGCCCAATAAGTATCAAGACTAACCTCGATGGAGCAGTAACGAGGAACAGTCAAGACACCTACTGGTCTAATAAGCTAAACAAGTATGAGTATTAGAACACCAATGTATGAATTCTACATAAGAGAACTACGCAATATAACTAACGATACAGAAATTTGCAATAAGAAGGAAACAACAACAGCGAAATACCATAATAATAACATAGAAGGGTGAACGGAAACACAACCCAAATCCAAAAACACAGATACAACAAGGACAAGTAATAACTCAGGAACTACGACAGTTCTCACACTAGGTCATAGCCAACAAACTCCAATCAATTAGTCAAATCCTTCAAGTATAAATCTTTCACCCATAAGTTTTCGAATAGACATCATTAGAATATAATACTTCCCAATAAAGATATTTCGAGATATACTTCCTTAAAATAAATATCTTTCAAACAATGTTCTTTCAAAAATAAATACCTTTCAAATATAATCTTTTCGAATAAATATCCTTTGAATATAAGTCACCCTGTGACACTATAACAACCGGGTCGATCGTTTCATGAGTTACAACCCCGTTTCCCCCATTTATGCTCCCTGATGTGGTTTTCAGTTGTATTTGATCATATCGCGTTGGTTGTGTTGTGTTTGGAGCGGTCTTAGAGTGGAATGAGACACTTAGTCTCTTAAGTTGGCCATTTAGTTGGAAGAGTTAATCGGACGTTGACTTATGGGTAAATGATCTCGGAAATTGGTTTGTATAGCTTGGATAGCTTTGTTAGGTGATTTGGGACTTGGGAGAGTCATAGGAATATAATTTGGAGGTCTGTGGTAGATTTAGGCCTGAATTGGCGAAAATGAAAATTTAACATTTTTCTGTCGGCAATGGAAATTTTGATATCGGGGTCGGATTGGAATTCTGAAAATTAGAGTAGGTTCGTTGTGTCATTTTGTGATGTGTGTGAAAATATTTTAGATCATTGGGATGAGGTTTGATAGGTTTTTACATTGTTTGCGGAATTCGGAAGTTTTGGGATCCTTAGGCTTGAATCTGCGAGTGATTTGATATTTTGATGTTGTTTAGAGTATTCCAAAGGTTGGAACAAGTTGGAATAGTGTTATATGACTTGTTGGCATGTTTGATTGAGGTCCTGAGGGCCTCGGGGTGGATTTGGATGGTTGACGGAAGGTTTAGAGTTGAGTTGGAATTGTATATTTTTGCTGCTTCTGTTGTTTCCACACCTGCGGAGTGGGAACCACTGGTCCAATGATCGCAGGCGTGGGAAGTAACTGTAGGAGTGGTGTTTGTCATAGGAGAGGAGAGAGTGACTGCACCTGCGAGCCTGTAGGTGCGAGGCATGGGGCGGAGGTGCGGAAACTGGTGACTTAAGTAAAAGCCGCAGGTGCGGTTAGTTTGATCGCAGATGCGGTCCGCAAAAGCGTGTTATGGGCCACAAGTGTGATAATGCCTGGGCAGAAGGTGTCGCAATTTTTTACCCATTTCCACCATTTTAGAGATGGGATTGGAGCTTTTGGAGGGTTTTGAAGAGGGATTCAAGGAGAAACATGTCAATGTAAGATTTTTGAACTTAATACTCATATCTATGGTGAATTTCATTAATTAAATATGGAAAATTTGAAGATATTAGGGGTGAAAATTTGGAATTAGGGGTTGAAATTGGAGAGTTTAAATTGGGAATTTGACGGACCAATTGATGTCCGATTTCAATGTTTTTGCTATGTATAGACTCGTGGGAGGATGAGGATTCTAGTGATGTGGTTATATCAGATTCGAGACATGGGCCTCCGGGTCGGGTTTGGCCAATTTCAGGAATTTTGATCTAATTTGATAATTTTCGCATGGGCTTTGTTTTTTTGGCATGTATTGATGTTATGATTCTGATTTTGGATAGATTCGGGGCGATTAGAGGCCGAGTAGAGAGGCAAGGGCATTATGAAGTAGATTTTCTCCAATTTGAGGTAAGCAACCTTTGTAAATATAGACTTGAGGGTATGAAACCCCGGAATTTTATACTATTTTGGATAATGAGGTGACGCACATGCTAGGTGACGAGCGTGTGGGCATGCACCCGTAGGGATTGTGACTTGGTCCTTCCCGAGGTAACTGTAGAGTTGCATATTTTGATAAACTTTATGTGGTATTTATGTGTTTTAGAAATTATTTTTGTTAACTTGGGCTAAATGCCATGTTTGGGGCCTTGTGCTGTACTGTTTGGACCCTCAGGGGCATTTTACTGTTATTTTCACATTGTTTTTTATAGAAAGCATTATCCTCAGTAATGGTTTATACCTGCTTATTGTTAAAACTTGCTCCTCACTGTATTTTAATATCTATGAAAGTGTTTTGGGCTGAGTTTGCATTGAGATGACCGAGTGGCTTGTGAATGAGTGAGTGAGGCTGAGGCCCGGACTGTGAGGATTATTATGGATCGAGCTGCACACCGCAACATTATTTATATATACACATGGATTGGGCTGCATACCGCAACGACATAGTGCTTGGGATGTAGGAGCCCTTCCAAAGTCTGCACACCCTCAGTTGTCACGACCCAATTCCCGACCCCGGCCATGATGGCGCCTCTCGTGAAGACAAGGCCAGTCAGAACAACGCAAACACCTCTATTAAGCAATCAATTAACATTAACAAGACTAAAACATGCTTAAAATAGCCAATATTGCAGAAACATCGATAATAACAAGGGAAAAACCATCCCGACACAGCCCAAACCGGGGTATCACAAGTCATGAGTTACTACAGAGTTTGCTATAAGTCTACAAAGTATGATATCCGATACAATAGTCTAAATAAAACATAAATGATGAAAGATAGGGGAGACAAGGGTCTGTGGACGTCAACAGCTACCTCGTAACTCCAACTCGCTGCCTGGTATGGAAGGAATCAATGCTCAGGTGCGGACTCTGCTATGACTGAATCTGCACACGTGGTGCAGGAAGTAATGTGAGTACTCTGACCTAGTAAGTAATAATAATAAATAATAACCGAAGGCATGAAAATACATAAATGCATAAGGAAATTCTATATCAGGCAGTAAATCACTTAAAGCAGTAAAACAATAAAGAATCAAATGAAATCTCCTTTAAAAAAATATGTAAATCGGTTAAAAACAACAAGTAAATAGTGAGTAGTAATCTGCCTCTTGGGCCCACTATCAATCGCTCAGGACAACATCAGCCCCTCAGGCTCACTCTCAGTCACTCAGCATAATATCAGCCCCTCGGGCTCACACTCAGATCATATGGGTACCCGTGCTCACCATGTGTGCAGACTCCGGAGGGGCCCCTTGCGGCCCAAGCGCTATATCAATCCACCTCGTGGCATCATCACTCGGCACTCGGCCTCACATCACTCGGCCTCCCATCACTCAAGCCACCTCGTGGCATATAAAGCATCTCATATCACTCAGCATATCCTCACATATGGCCCTCGACCTCACTCAGTCCAGAAATCATCACAAGTCCCTCGGGCATCAGTAAAATAATAGTGCTCAGCCCAAACAACAGTGAAAATATCATTTAAGTCTCAAAATTAAATTAAACGGCTGAGTTTGTAAAACAGTATAATCAATAGGACTGAGTTCTAGTAATATATCCAAAATAGTGAGGAAACAGTGATAAAAATCCACGAAGGATTCAAATAGTCGGCATGAAGGCCAAAATATGGCAATAAGCCCAAATCATGTTGATAACAAACACATTTCAGTCAAATAGGCGGTAAAAACATAAATCGGGACGGACCAAGTCACAATCCCTAATAGTAAACAATCTCGCGCTCGTCATTAGGTGCGTGTTTCAAATCAATATAGCACTACGTTGTGCAAATCCGGGGTTTCAAACCCTCAAGATATCATTTATTATCATTACTCACCTCAAGCCGGCCAAAATCCTAGCTCGCTATGCCCTTGCCTCTCAAATCGGCCTCCTCGTGCGTCAAATCTGACCAAAACCACAACAAATATATCACAATAAACTAAGGAAACATAACCCATTCGAAAAGAAACAAAAAATAGCAAAAATCTCGAAAGTTGCAAAACCCGAGCCCCGAGCCCACTTCTCAAAATTCAAAAAATTTTACATCATCGGATTCCTTATCTCTCCACGAGTCCATACAGACCAAGCTCCCAAATCTGAGCTCAAATGACCAGCAAACCCAATTTGAAATATCAAAACTCAAGCCCTAGTTCTTCCCCCTTTTTGATAAATTTTCATGAATTTCTAGGTTGATTCTACAATTAAATCATGTTGTTAGGTCATAGAACTCACCTCCAATAAATCTCAGTCGAAACCCTCTACAATTCCCGTCCAAAAGCTATCAAGGACGCTCAAAAATGGTGGAAAAATAACTTAGCTCGCGAAATAAAAATGGAATTTAAAACTCTTCTGCCCAGCACATTACCGCATCTACGGTGCACCTTCCGCCTCTGCGACATCCGCTTCTGCGGAAATCCTCAGCTTCTGTAGAGTTCCATTAAATGCCCAGGATCGCTTCTGCGGTCAATATCCGCATCTGCAGACTCCGCTCCTGCGGAAAACCATCCGCTTCTGCAGAAATTCCCACATGTCCAAAATCCGCATCTACGATGCCATCGCCGCATCTGCGATGGCTCCTCCTCCGCATCTGCAGAAACCAGCCTCCAAGTGCATTTTTGCACCTGCAACCTCCTTCCCGCATCTGCGAGACAGCATATGCAGTCCCAATTCCGCCGATGCGGAAATACCAGAACCAGCAATCTCAGCAATAACACAAGTCCAAAAATTCATCCCGATAGCCATCTGAAATCACCCCGAGCACCCCTGGACCTCAACCAAAAGTGCCAACCCATCCTAAAACATCATTAAAACTTGTTTCAATCATCAAAACACCTTAAACAGCACGAAAACCATCAAATTACATCGGATTCAAGCCTAAGTTCTTCTAAAACTTCTGAAACACGCATTTGATCAAAAACCCGAATGATCTAAAATTTTGTACACACATCCCAAATCACATGAAGAAGCTACAGCAACTCTCGGAATCCTATTCCGACCCTCAGATCAAAATCCCGCATATCAGCCGGAATTTGCGAAATTACTAACTTCACCAATTCAAGCCTAATTCCACTCTGGACCTCCAAAATTACTTCCTATCACACTCCTAAGTCACAAACCATCCCTCGAAGCTAACCGAACCACTAGAAATCACATCCGATCCCTCTAACTCATTAGTCAATATCCGGTTGACTTTTCCAAACTAAACCTTCCTTAAAGAGACTAAGTATCTCATTTCCTACCAAAACCTCTCCAAGCCAACTCGATCACATAAGATACGGATAATGAATCATAAAGAAGCTGAAAATGGGGGAAATGAAGCGGTAACTCATGAGACCACGGGTCAGGTCGTCACATCCTCCCCAACTAAAATAAACGCTCATCCTCGAGCGGGTCTAGAAACATACATGAAGTCTCAAACAGGTGAGGGTATGTGCTTCGCATCTCCCGCTCGGTCTCCCAAGTAGCCTCCTCTACGGGCCGACCTTTCCATTGCACCTTCACCGAAGCAACATCATTTGACCTCAACTTCCGAACCTGACGATCCAAAATGGGTGCTGGCTCTACATCATAAGTCAAATCATCATCCAGCTGAACCCTGCTGATATCTAATACATGGGACGGGTCCCCAACATACTTCCGGAGCATAGAAACATAAAATACCGGATGCACGCCCGACAAGTTGGTGGCAAGGCAAGCTCATAAGCCACCTCCCCAATCCTCAAAAGTACCTCAAATGGCCCAATAAACCACAGACTCAGCTTCCCTTTTTTTCCAAACCACATAGCACCCTTCATGGGAAAAACCTTCTGCAAGACCTTCTCACCAACCATATAAGACACATCTCGAACCTTCCGGTCCGCATAACTCTTCTGACCCGACTGTATTGTACGAAGCCTCTCCTGAATTCGCTTCACCTTCTCTAAGGCATCCTGCACAAACTGTGTCCCCAATAGCCTAGCCTCGCCGGGCTCAAACCAACCAACTAGAGATCTACACCGCCTCTAATACAACGCCTCATATGTAGCCATCTGAATGCTCGATTGATAACTATTGTTGTAAGCAAACTCTGCAAGCAGCAAAAACTTATCCCAAGAACCTCCAAAATCAATAATACAGGCATGCAACATGTCCTCCAATATCTGAGTAGTAAGCTCGGACCGCCCGTCCGTCTGAGGATGAAATGTTGTGCTCAACTCCACTTGTGTACCCAACTCTCGCTGAAAAGTCTTCCAGAACTGAGAAGTAAACTGAGTACCCCTATCTGAGATGATAGACACTGGAAACCCATGCAATTGGACAATCTCTCGGATAAAGATCCTTGTCAGCCGCTCCGAAGAATAGCTAGTACATACCGGAATTAAGTGCGCGGACTTGGTCAGCCGATCCACAATCACACAAATCGAATCAAACTTCTTCAAAGTCCGAGGAAGACTACTCACAAAATTCATAGTGACTCTCTCCCACTTCCACTCGGGAATAATCATCCGCTGAAGTACGCCACCCGATCTCTGATACTTATATTTCACCTGCTGACAGTTGAGATACCGAGCCACAAACCCTACAATATCCTTTTTCATTCTCCTCCACCAATAGTGCTGCCTCAAATCCTGATACATCTTCGCGGCACCCAGATGAATTGAATATCGCGAGCTATGGGCCTCCTCCAATATCAACTCTCGAAGCCCATCCACATTGGGCACACAAATCCGGCCCTGCATCCTCAACACACCATCCTCAGCAATGGTCATGTCTCTGGCATCATCATGCTAAACCTTGTCCATAAGGATAAGCAAATGCGGATCATCATATTGGCACTCTCTGATGCGATCATATAAGGAAGACCGAGAAACCACACAAACCAACACCTGTCTAGGCTCCGAAATATCTATTCTCACTAATTTCGACGCCCCCTTTTCCCTAAAGAGCAAAATCGGGTTCACGACATTTGGGAGGATAACTCTTTTCCCACTTTGGGAATTGGGTTTTTTGAGAGTTTGGAGAGTCGCCACCTAATGATTATAGTGCATTAGGACACTTTAAAAAGAAATAAAGATAGAAAACCAGAGTTTGGGTAAGGGCTTGAAATTATCTCGAGGGGAAGGTGTTAGGCACCCCTCAAGATCCACTAGTGTGGTTCCCAGCCATGCTACAATTGTGACTTTAAATGCAAGCAATCAAATAAACAAACAAGCATTGCAAACATGGGCAACGGTTACAAGTAAGAATGGGAAAAGGATTTAGAAATGCTGAAGTTTGGAAGGAAATAGTTTTTGTGATTAAAGAAGAGATACAAGTAAGGGGTTAAATAATTGGTACGAGTAATTTGAAAGAAGTACAAGGAACGGAAGTTGAAGACTGGGCAGCTTTTAAAAATTCTGAAAAATTATTAAACTAATAAAGGGGAAAAGGGGGGTCCTAGGTTTATTCATTACATGGATCATTCTCACAACACCGGCACCTGATTGTGCACATAGTGTTATTGTGTAATCATCATCTCCATGTCTACCCTTCCAACCCCGTTAAGGTATTTAAACGCGATTAGTCTCGTTTACTTATTGCATGCTAGTACCCGTCCCATCCTATCAGTCCCGGGGTATCAGGACTTCTAATCTTAAAGGGAAAGGAAGGGATATGGGCATATAGGGAGTTCAAAGGTAAAAATTCTAATTGCGACATACAAAAACAAGTAACAGATATAGGGATGAACAAGCAAATAAGTAAGGCTCAAGTAAACCCCTTAACCAAACAACACTTAGTTTAGCATGTCTTGCACATACTGATTTGGTCTTCAAAAATTAAGCAGCAAGCGGATTGGTTTAATACATATATTTAGACAGAAAGTTTGCATTAGGCAACTTGGATCCAATTGGCGAAAGTTAAGGTATTTTAAGCGAGTGATTCAGAAAATACTAGTTAAAGAAGTAATTGCAGAAGAGTTTTTGAAAAGGAAGTATAGATTGCAGCAAGTTAAAAATGAGTGTTAAAGAAAAGTAGGAGGACTGCCTCAATGTAGAAATAATTGTAAAGAATTTCAGAGAAAAAGGCAGAATTTTTAAGAAAAAGAACGAACTGCAGAACTATATTTAAAATATGAGTTCAGGAAAACCAAAGTTTAGTAGGAAAATGTTTAGGCCGAACATAAGAAAGAAACTGTTTCAAAGATGCAGATTTGAAGAACTTAAAAGTATACTGGTCCAAAGGGTTTATTAAAAGATGGAGGCTTTTGAAAACGTTACTGAATTAAAACGTTTAAGGACCAGTTAACAGACTCCTATTGCTTAGAACAAATTAATCGCGTTTGATATAAGATCCTATAGGCATGATATCTACATTCGATTTTTAGACTTTTTATTGAATTGATGAAAAAGATGATTGTTTGTTAGCCCTATAGCTTGCCTAATGAATATGCAGTCCTAAGGACATGATTTCTATATCCATTGATTTACATGAACATTAAAGTCCTATAGGCAAGATTTTCTAATTGTGTGGAATATGACCAAACATTAAACCTTATAGGCATGGTACCTAGGTGACTTGTAGCGTAATTAAGCGTTAAACCCTATAGGTATGGCATCTAGGTGACTGAATTAAAACGTTAAATAGACCTATAGGCAAGATGTCTAGTAAGGAAATTAATGTCCTAAAGACATGATATCTACCCTTTTATTGATGCAAGAAGGTAGATCCCTCCCACACCCCTTTTTACTATATCCCCCAAGTTTCATACAAAGATTATTTACAAATCGAACTGAAATTAAAGATACATCAAAAGCTAACAGCTGGATCCAAGCAGCCTAATTCAATCTTGATGTCCAACAACATGTGTTTAACCAATTCCGGGATCCAGATTTCCAAGGCCTTCTCTTATCCAAAGTGTTTCAGAGTTCCAAGGAGCCTCAAGGGCTCCAAGCAGTGCTTACACTCTGGATAACAATTCGAACAGAATAGTGCAATGTGGAATAGCCAGCCCACAGGCATCCAAGTTTAGAGGGAGCTCCAGGGTCCCAAAGCATGGCTTACCAAAGGGGGCAGAACTTAGAACTAGGAATAAATGCAAAGTGAGAGAGGGATTAGGGAACCATAGAAAATGGTAGTCATGCCCAGCCACGGGTGTAGACTGGCATACTCCTGACCAGTTGCTTGGTCCAAACAAATTAAGAGCAGACCTTAGAGGTCAAACCTGAGTCTGGATGGTGATTAGAACACCACCAGACTTGAGTCAAGGCTCAGCACATAAAGGGAGAAGGGAAGTGGGAATTGATTGAGTTAGAGGTTCAAAGGAACCTAGTTCAGAGTCATAGACAGCAATGTGAAATGCTCCTATGTCTTGAACTACAACTCTCATACAAAGGGGTAAAAGGAAAGGGGTTCAGATGAGAAAAGAGCACATAGAGTTGCAGAAACATGATGAAGGAAAGAATAACAGCCTAGAAACAGCCACATGGTGAAAGAAAGCATAACAGGCTAGAAAATAAACACATAGTGAAGGGGCACTATTTAACTAAGAATGACATACCAGATGCAAAGTACTAGAATAGCAGGACAATAGAGTAAGCAGACACCAAGAGATCAGCAGGAGCAAACTCAAGTCTTCAGCAAATACTTGAGAGTTCCAAGAGAACTTTGAGAATTTTTCAGAAAATAAAGGGAGAAGAGGAGCAAGATGCTCAATACTATAAGTGAGAAAAGCAATTTTGACCGTGAAAGAGTGCAGAAAAGTTGTATTTTTGAATGCAGAAGTAATGCAGAGAAAGTAGTGAATTGAGAGTCTGTGTGTCAAGCTTGTTAATCCTTTTTTTTTCAAGTGCAAAAGGGTGGCCCCTTTTTATAGTGCAGAAAACGAGTAGAAAGAGTTAAGAAAATAACTTTGAAAATCAGTTTCAATAATTTCCCTTCAGTCAAGGGAATTGATTTCAAGCGGGCAGGACAATTAAGGAAAGGGTTTTGTTCGAAATCTTTTCCAAAGCAGTACAATAAGGGTAGATACACAGAACATTATTTAAGGGAAATAGTTCGAGAGCACACGGTTTGGACCAAATAAGGAAAGACAATCAATTAGCAGTCAGTAAACTAAGGGCTTGAGTCTTAGCTCGAATGAATCCATCCAGGAAAGGTAAAGAGAAACTTAATTTAAAGAAAATCATCAACAATCAATCAAACCCTTTTCAAAAGGGACTCGGAATCAATCACAGGCTGGCCAAAGGACATTTGAAAGAGTAGAATTTGTCATATAAAAAGCATACAGACATGAACAAATAAGAGAACATTGTATATAAAAAAATCCAGGATTATAACAAAAGGTCGAGTCCAATTCATAGACTCTGAATGAGTTCAAGAGAGAACCCTAGGGTTCTAACATAGAACCCTAGTCTGAACACCCGCTCAAACTTGTCAAAACCCCTAAATCCTGGGTTTCTAACGGAGAGGAGGAGGTGAGACATTGAAATGGACCCAGAGGTCTCTTTTAGAGACTTGCGCAAAAGTAAACATAGAGAATAGTAGGAAACACATACAATAGAAATCATGTAAGAAAATATGGCAGAGACGGTAATGTGAGTTTAGTCTAAAGGCAGAGGAAAATATAAAGTATAAAAAAAAGAACAGAAAATCAAGTTCATGCGTAGTAGAGAAGAAACACACGAGATAAAAACATATGAAACACACATAAAGATGAAGAGGAGAAGAATCAGAAAGTTTTTCCAAAAACCCTAGTTTTGAAAAATCGAATAATTTCAAAAGAAAAATTGGGAAAACCCCTAAAACATCGAATATAGCACAAATATAGCATAGATATAAGGGAAAACAAACAGGAAAACCTCGAATGGCTTTTAGGACTTCTTAGAAACCCTAGAAACGAGAAGGCTTGGAAGAGGTCTGGTCTGGAATCGATATGAGCCATAGCTAGGCTCTTAGGGCTCGAATATGTCGGAACGGGGCCGGAGAGGCCATAGAACCTCAGATCTATGGAGGATCTGCTCGAACATCATCGAGGTCGAACCTCGAAATCCTCAACAAACATGACCTAGGAGTGAAGGAGAATGAGCACAGGCCGTCCATGGCTTGAGAAGCCATGGGCTCCGGTGACATTGGTCGGAGAAGACGAAGGAAATGATTAGGGCTTTTCGAGTGTTTGAGAGCATTTGAGAGAGAGAGAGAGAGAGAGAGTTTGAGGGCGGTGGTCGAAGGGGGAATGAGGGTTAGGGTTAGGTCGTGTATAATTAAAAGGAATGATAATTTGTGGCCGTTGATCAAAAGGATCAACGGCCTGGATTTTAAAAGATTCCGGGTGGGTTTAGGCAATTGGGTCAGGGGTTGGAATTGAGCTGGTCCAATTTGGGTTTGAAACTGGCTGAAATTGAATTGAAATGAATTGAGGCTACAATTGAAATAGGCAGTTTTCCCGTTTTATATTTATAAAAATAATAAAAATGATTAAAAAATAAATTAAAGGCACTGAGTCAATAAATAATATGTAAATATTAATTTAAAAATGTTGGGATCAATTTGTATTTATAAAAAATTCTATTAAATCTTAAAGAGGCTAGTATTGCAATCACATACAATTTAGTTTTATTAAAATACCAAACGAATTTGTAAGAATATGCAAAAAATTATGTTAACTATATTTGATGTAATTATGAGAATAAAATAAATTATTCTCCAAAATGGCAAGTTTTTGGGAATAATTATTGAATTTTATGGTGGAAAAATAGGCCATAAATTGGTTTAAAAAATCATTAAAAATGCCAAACCCCTTAGGTGTGCTTATATATGCACATATATATATTATTTTAAAAGTATTTTGGGTATATAAAAAATACATAGGGAAAAATTGGGTATCAACAGATGCCCCTCTTTACCCGGGAAGGATGAAAGAGTTGTCGGGTAAAGATATGATGACCAATTTTGACCGGAAGCGGCGTTTTGAAAAGAATTTGACCGAGCTCTGGTTTCTGAGCTGCCTACATATCCTTGGTTTTACAGGAATCAGGTCATATGTAGTCCAGGAACCATTAACGGAGTGTGTCGAATGGGAATTCGAAAAGAACGGGCACGATGCTTAGGTTGGGAAGAGGTGTTTTGAAGTTGATCGGTTGCGAGAACTGGAACAGAGTCGCTCCTGCTGAGACGGCCATTGCTAGCCGGTGTACCTACAAATGAGCAATGCGGTGTATATTGTGCATAATTAAAACATGAGGCAAGTTCCCGTTGGACCATGAATGTTGTCCTTGGGACGGTTAGGATGACGTCCTCAGACCATGATGTCCTGGGCCATGAAGCGCAAAATTAAAGGATTCGCAGGCTATGAAATGATGTTCTCGGGCTTATGATAATGGTGCCTCTGAACCATGATGCCTTTGAATAATGATGTGCAAGATATAAAGTTGGATCCTCGGGCCATGGCATGGTGTTCTCGGGATATGAAGACGATGCCTCCGAACGATGAAGCCTTTGGATAGTTTGGCGATATTTCAGCCTATGAAATGCAAGATTTGCGGTATTTTAGTCGATGCAAAAAGCGTAAATGGTGATATTTCAACCGACGGAGATTTGAATAAAATAAGCGATGTTTCAGCCGATGTGTAAAGTAAAATGGCGATGTTTCAGCCGATAGAGAATTTAAATAGTGCGGTGATATTCTAGCCAATATGATAAGTTGAATGGCGATATTTCAGCCGATAGAAAAATTTAAGTGCAGTGCGCCAGTATTCCAGCCGATATGATAAGTAAAATGGCGATATTTCAGCCGATTTGAGAGATGTAAATGAAAGTGGTGATATTTCAGCCATGCAAGAAAGATAAAGTGGCGGTATTTCAGCCATGCAAGTGGAGGTAGAGCTTAACCTCGGAAGGTAGAAAGGGTAGCCTTATGCAGATAATGCAAGATGGAGACAACGCTTAGTCTCGGAAGGCAGAAAGATAGCCATATGCAATGCAGGAAATGCAGATGGAGACAACGCTTAGTCTCAGAAGGTAGAAAGATAGCCTATTCAAATCAGGAAATGTAGATGGAGACAACGCTTAGTCTCAGAAGGTAGAAAGGTAGCCTTATGCAATGAAGGAAATGCAGATGGAGACAACGCTTAGTCTCGGAAGGCAGAAAGGTAGCCTTATGCAATGCAGGAAATGCAGATGGAGACAATGCTTAGCCTGGGATGGCAAAAAGGTAGCCTTATGCAATGCAGGAAATGCAGACGGTAGTAAAGATTCTTAGCTGATTGCTGGTAACTGATTGTGATGTTGCGGTTGCTGGGGAATATTGCGCGCAGGTAGCAAATGCGAATAGGTGAGACGGTTCAGTGTGATTGCATAACATGTCTAGTAACTTTATGACTTGGGTGCCTGCATCCGAAGAAAAAATCGTGAGTTTTGTAACGGGGGAAAGGTTAGTTCGTTTTCCCATGGCCTCCGACGTTGCGTATCATTGGGGTAGCGTTGCTAAACAGCAGCTGTCATAGTTATGCATGATTTAACAAATATAACGTAAGTAGAAAATAGTTTTGTTTAAATGAACCAACGACTGCGACGTGGTTCAAAACATTGCAACCTCTCTTGCTCCGGAATTTTGAGGGTCCTCCTCAAAATTCTG